>JAKWJD010001755.1:77577846-77830131 GCA_027705065.1 Solanum peruvianum
TGAGTGCAATGTATTTAGCACTGTCCAAATATAATATTCTTTTGTGAAACTTTTATGATGAGTTGTATAACGATAAACTAAACAATGAGTCATATCTTAACAAGACAAATTCTTGTAAAGTTTTTAATTTTAGTTTGTATATTATTTAATATCTAAATAATTAAAAAAGAAAAATGTTTTTGCGGCTATATAACATATCAAACCAATAGCTCTAATCAACCCAAATTTAGTTGTGCAGAATTAAACAGATTTAAATAAACTTGATTAATAAATATATATATTATTAACTCACTTAAACTTGAACAAATTAGGCAAATCGTGTTTTCACTGGCTAATTTATTATCCCTAATATAATGACAACATTCTTTATAAAGACAGATTATGTATAATATACTCATTGTATTATTATGTATGCCTATAAACATCAAGTGATTCTGCCTAATTATTCCCTTGTAGCAACTAGCAAAGTGCAAACACTCATTTGACAAGTTTTTTTAGTTCTATTTTACTTTTAATTTTTTGCGTTCGTTTTCATTTTCATTTATTTTCCTAATATTTTTGGTTGCTTCTTTTATGGAAATATCTGTTACTCTGTTAGTGAAGTGATAACTTCAACTGGGCCATACGTTGGGTTAAAGAGCTTTAATAGGCTGGGCTGGTAAAGAGAGAAGAAGTGGAAAGCCCAAGTTACTAAATGGGCTCAATTAACAAGGCCGCTCTACAGACTTTCTATCTTTCAACATATAATATTCTTCAATTGGAAAATTAAGCGGTTAAGCAAATTTATACTATTTAATTACTTATTATAGCTATAGCTTGCTAGAACTATCAGCCAGACTAACATTATACATTAATTTTATTGGCTGACTTAGAGTTTGTATAATTAGCCACACAGTATATGTATAATTCGCCAGAATGTACAAATATATATGTATAATATACAATTATCTAACCTATATACATAAACAATTCACCTCTCTTCCACTCTTTTCCCTCTCTCACTCTCCTATATCCTCTCTCTCCTAATCTCGATTGCCATATATACAAGTGCATATGTATAATATATAATTATCTAAGCTATATACATATACAATTCACCTCTCTCCCACTCTCTGCTCTCTCTCTCGCTCGCCTCTCTCAATTTCTCTTGCCATATATATAAATACATATGTATAATATATGATTATCTAACCAATATACATATACAATTCACCTCTCTCCCACTCTCTGCTCTCTCTCGCTCGCCTCTCTCAATTTCTCTTGCCATATATATATATATATACCTATGTATAATATACGATTATCTAACCAATATACATATACAATTCACATCTCTCCCACTTGTTGCCCTCTCTCCTCTCTATAACATGTAGCTACGAATTGTAATTATAAAACTATAATTATGGAGAGTAATTAGATTATTTTTGAGTGACTTTATGTGAAAGTTTTCCATATTCATTATTTTATTTTAGGTAGTAAGCAAAATATATTATGTTAAAAATATTTATATACAATCTAAACAAACATTATATGAAAAGGGATTATAGATGTAGATCGGATCGTAGGGTGAAGTGTGGATAGGGAGACTGGATGTTGGACATGGAGAAGTTAAAAGATATAATCAGTGTGGAACATCACTTATGAAACTTGTTTTATCCTATTTTATTTGAGAGATTATTTTCTTGCTTTTCAATAAACTTGTTTTTTCTAAAACAAAAGTTATACATATTTTTAATCGATAATACTTTTCCAAACTCCTTATCTATTTCATGGAAATAGCAATTCTATATATATGCCGACAATAATACCTAAGCTTTCTATCAAGATTTTTTTATATATATATATTTGTTTTTTTTAAAAAAAATGCAATTACTCTTTTTGTACATAATCTTTCCCAAAAAGTTTTTTTTGCTAATATAAAATTAGTAGGAATTTGTAGAACGTGTAGACCTTCCCCCCATCACTCTACGTCTGAACACACCTGCAAGTTGCAATATATATGTACATTTTAGTTTATTAAAAATACAGATAGGCAAGAACGTCATCATCTTAACATCAGCCACACCTTAATTATTACAAAATAAATCCATAAATTTATCTTTTTTAAAAAAAAATAATCCTACTTAACAATTAATATTCTTTGTAAATGTCTCGAAAACCTAAAGCGACATTATACTGAATCCAACGACGAACAAGTAATGTCGATAAAAAAATTAATATTCTTAGTAATTGTATATATTTATTACTTCTAAAAATTATTTCTGTTATAATATCAGCTTTCATAATTGATATCTACATTTATTCCTTAATTGGAGGTGCAAAGCACTTCTTTGATCTGATATCATGATGGAGCAAAAAGAATTTCGTGTATCAATTTACAAAATCAAATAAATTAGTATGAATTAGCAGTTCTTGTCTCCCACTTCCTAACTAGTCATGTAAAATATTAATTATTTTGATCCATCTTATCCAGCTACATATATAGGAAAATATAAAAATAATTTTTTTATATAACTCTAATTTAATTTAAAAGAGAATCTAGAAAACCAGTTATGATTTGTCACCAATATAATGTTGGTATTATTCCAACAGTAGGTAGTAGTATTCTAACCTCTGGAATTTCAATTAAATTGAATAATTGCACAAGGAGAATTTTTTTTAAATGGTAAAAAAAATATAATCTGTAATTAAGTTCCACCAATTATGTAATTTTGGTGACAAAAAGGAATAATATATAGTAGCTAGGTTGAAAATTGGGGAAATATACAAGTGTTTCAATCATATTCCAATTTTTTTTTCCATGAAATAATAAGATATATAATATTATAGATTGATTTTATTTATCGTTTTCTATTTGTAAGACTTTGGAGGATGTAAGGGTTCCACAACAGCATAATGTGGACAATAATGTGTTAACAAGTAATTATTGGATTAAATTTTTGACACTAGGAGACATTTAGAGATTATTATAGCATAAAGTCAATAGTTTTGTTTTTCCAAATATAGAAATAATTAAAAAGTCAATTAGTAAAATATATAGCAATTTGCAACCAATTGAAAGTGCTAAACCCTAATACTTCCCTGGCAGCTATAGTACAACAGTACAACTTATGAAAATGAAATGAATTTATTATAAATCAATTTGTCAAATAAATGAATTTACTTACTGCCTACAAGTGGGGCAAAAAAAAAATTCAGATATTTTCATCTAATTATTATTGTCAAGAGTAGACCTAGGAGCTGGCAAAGTCGTCGCATTTGATGTTGTTAAAAATGGTTCTCGTCCTTCTTTACTATTTATCGTTAATTCGATACACTAAGTTTTTATTATACGCAAATATTGAGAAAGGGTCGGATCATAACATAGTCTATTTTACTTATCCTTGTTTTATATTTTTAAAAGAAACTTTCACATTTTAAACTCGTAACCTTCTAATCACATAACAATAACTTCATCCTTTATTCATGACCTTGTATAAGCTAATTAGAAAATTATTTCAATTCTTACTGAGTTATATAATGTATTATATTATATCGTAATATAAGAAAGTGATTCCTTTTTCCTTTACCATAAACGATAATAAATGTCAAAGTCGTCGACATGTCAGCCGAAAGAGGATAAAAAACAACATTGTCTAGTTGAGTAACGGAATCAAAATTTTAATAAAAAAATTTCACATATAAAGAGGTAAAATTATATAGACGTAAAATTACATATTATATTGTTATCTAGTGACACGTAATTTATGACGAAAGAGTATAACTGGCTCCGTCGCTGATTGTTACACTATTTTTATTATTACTTCCTTCCTTTCAACTTGTGACATAATTCAATTCTACATAGAGTTTATTAAGAGAGAACGAAAATAATTTTGAAATTTATAAACTTAAACATGCTTATATTATTTGTCTGAATATAAAAATTCATAATTAAAAATTAAAAATCATATTTATTATTTCATCACAAACTCTTCAATATCATTTCAAAAGCTCAATAACGTGGCAAAACAATACACAAACTCTACCATATTATATTCCTCGAGGAAAAGGAGATAAAGAAATACTATATACTAGTTGGTAAATTAAAAAAACGAATTAATTAAGAGAATCCCAATAAAATATGGATTATCATATTACACTACTATTTTAATATACTTTGATGTAATATTAAATCCTCTCCAATAAGAAAATGCCGTCCAATTCTTAGTTCCAAAAGGCAAAAACAATAGATCTTTTTCTTCCAAACTAATTTTAACCCTCAAGTAGAGACTCTTTTCCTATTTAAATACCTTCCCATCATTTCTCCAACATTAATACCAACAATATCTTTTAAATTTCTCTCTAAACAATCTCAAATTTTTTAGAATCGATGGATCGAAAGATGAAGCAAATAACCACAAGTGCGACCACTAGTCCAAGTTGTTGTAAGAACAATTATAAGATGAATAGAGATTCACATTCAATATCCAAATTGAAGCCAAAAATACGAATCATTCATATAATAGCACCAGAGATTATCAAAACAGACGTAGAGAATTTTCGTGATCTTGTACAAAGGCTAACGGGGAAGAATGCTACACGTGAAGTCAAAGGGAAAAAGGGAAAAAAAGAGAGGAAGAAGATAGAATCACCACAACAACAACAACAACGACGACAACAAGAAGAAGATCAACAACAACATATGATGATGATGAACATGTTGCATCAAAGTAATAATTATAGGATGAAAGAGGAAGAAAGTAGTAGTCATGAAGAAGGTATATATGGAAGTACTATTGAAAATTCATCAAATGGATTTTTAAGTGGTTTTGGATCAATGGAAGGATTTATTCAAGACTTAGGTCATGATCAATATCCTCTATTTCCTAATTTCAAGCCTACTCAAATTAATATGTTTGGTGAGATGCCCCTTTGCTAAATATTTTCTTGACCAAAAAAAAAAAAAAGATACTATAATTTTAACGGATCTATATATAGTGTGAGGGGGATTGTGTGACCTTGATTAATGACTTCTTGATTATACTTTTTTTTTTCTTCTAATTTTTTTTGGTTGGATTTGGAGTGGTGAGAAAAAGGGGTTTGGGGAAAGGGAAGATGATGATTGACTTTTTCTTTTTTTCATTTGTAGAGAGAGGATTCATACATGTGAATATAATGTTTTCTTCCATTTCTTGTAATTATATAATTGTCAATATTTTGCGATTATTCTTTGATATATTTTTTCGTTACTTACCTTTATTTATTTTTAGATGCATCGAAAACTCTTGTTATATAATGTCCTAGTTGATAAATATATATACATTCAAAAAGAAACTTTTATATACCCAAATATTAGAAACTATTTCCTCAGCAAGAATTCCTAGCTAGATTACTATGATTTTTAGTAGTATTTATTCTTAGACGGACAAAGGGTTTTAATTACTTATTGTTTATTTCAAAGAACCAGAAAGTGAAAAAAAAATTAGAAATTGATAATGTAGTTTAGAACTATTGAGCATAACATTTTACTCAATACATTGATGTTGGTGAAAATATATTAATGCCGATCGAATGTTTTTTAGGATTTATAGTTGTTCTTTATCTAGAAATCCTCCACATTTCCATCGTGTTGGCAATGTACATTGAAATATGCTCTCAATTTACTACTATCTATCACGGTTCAAATATTAAATTCATTCGTATTTTAATCTTCAATGATCAAGTTACATGAGATTTTACATCTATATATAGTGAGATAAATATAACTTCTGCACACTTTTCATTAATTCATGAACATGATATATATAGTGAATTTAATTTTTTTACCGCCTACTAGCTAAAATTTAAAAGATTCTTACTACTTTGGAATTTGGAATGTTCTCATTCATAAAATACTTATAGAGTAGGAAAATAATTAGTCTTATAAATGATGCAAATATGGTTTAAAAAGTATATATAACTCCATAATCTACTGTTTGTTCATATTACTACATAAAATGTTAGGGGAAGAACTAAATATCAGATGCAGTTAGTACACAGGCCTAAATGTAATGGCATTGGTTGCTATAGTATGTAATTTTGATGGAATTAACAATAACAATAACAAATCTAGTATAGTCATAGAAGAGGAGGTCCGAGAAGAGTGAGATACATGCCGATCTTATTTCTATCTTTACGTTGTAAAGAGAATATTTTTAATAGAAATCTTCTGCCAAGAAAAAAATATTTTTCAAGACAATTTTTTTAAAAAAAATGCAAAGTCTTTGAATTTGAAGGGAGAAGGTAATAATAGGTAGATATATTAATAGGCAAAAGAGTGTTTCATGCGTCCATTTTTTTCTTCTAAAAAGAACTTTATAAGATTGATGCTAAAAGAATATGTGTATTTCTTAGTTGTGTGAGTGTTTGTTAAGACTTTTAATTAATGGAGATCGAGGGGTTCCACAACATAATAATTAATGTGTAAACAGCGACTTTTGGATTTAATTGTTAAAACTACAACTTTGATTTTAGAGCATTTTATTTTTTATAACATAAAGTCAAGTGTTCACTAACCAGACACCTTGCTTAAACCTAAAAAAGTCAATTAGTTAAGTACGATCAATTTGCAACTAAGAACTTAAAGTATAAAACCTAATTAATTCCAGCTTATAGCTCTACTACAATTTGTTATATTCTAATATAAAAAAATTGAATATATAAGAGTTGATTTTATTTTCTTTTTGTTATATTATAAGGGTTGATTCCTGTTTTTCTTATCCTATTGTACAAGCTATATAACCTCTAGAGGTTCAGATGGTAAATACATCATTAATTTAAGCATTTAAGATTAATCAATACTAATCCTACTCAAGTTGCTTTTATTTTTACATAATCCAAGTTGTCTAGTAAATGTAATTTGTCTCAATAATCGATCATGACAATTTGAGTTAAAATATATTAATCCTTTTGAATTAGGAAACACTAATCCTACTCTTCCATATTAGCCAAGAGATAATTAACATTAAATAGTTTTTAAAAAATTTAAAAAATATTCCAATAAGTTGAGAAGATGGTAAAAATCTTACCTCGTGCCATCTTAAAGTTGACTCTTGAGGAAGGAAAATCCATCAATTTCTTGGCGGTGAAGCTTTAAATTATTACTTTAAATATTATATAAATTTGTGTTACATGATATATTAAAGAATACAAAAAGGATAAAGATGAAAAATTAGTTGATATAATATAAGTTGACTAGAGATTAACTAATTAATTAAGTGAACATCACAGTTAATTACTAAGTCGGTTGCCATCAAGTCAATATACTATATTTTTTTGGCCGAAAAGAAAAAGAAAAAAAGGTTGGTAAACTAAAATATACGTACTTCAAGATAAATCCCAAGTACTAAACACAAGAACTTGGATTAATTAATATTATATCATCTATAATTTATATAGTAAAGAAGTGGGTGGTGATTGACTTTGTTTTCTCCATTTTGTACAAATTCATACTTCTCGATGTAAAAAATTACTAATTCCTACGTAGTTGTTTGATGTCAATATTACGTACTAATTACTTTCTAAGCCAATAAATATTGGTCGCGTCTTTAGCTTGGTGACACGTCGATTATAATTTTTAAACCTAGTGATAATGTATATGTGGACTGTTAAAATATACTCAGGTTTACATTTGCATTCTGACTTCCCAAGTGTGAAAGAGAATTTTGTAATCACTAGTTGTAAATATACAAACATGTTGGTCGCTTTGATATCATTTTCGGATCTTCATATTTTATCTTTTTGTTGTGCGACATGATATTTACGTCAAATCAATAAATGTGTCTTAGCCATTTACATCAAAAACAGTAAGTGCATGACGTGTGTATCTTTACTAGAGACCTAAAAGATCATTGCAAAATGTATGTGAAAAGTCAAGGCTATAGAGCTTTTCCTTTCCTAGAGAACAAACGATATTTCAAACAAACATGATCAGTACACACATCAATGAGAACATTTATAGGAGGATAAAACTGTTCACAGTATATACGTCTAATATTTTCGTTATTGACAAGAACTGCAACAGAAAACCAGGTATCACGTTTTCGTTTTTCTCTAGTAAGAGCACAAAATAGCAAAGGAAACAGCAACGGAGACACGATAAAGGTGTATTTCACAAGGATTACATCACAACAGCCTGTGCGGAAATGATACATGTAATGGAACAGGTATATATTCTTATTCAACATGACATACAAGAGAAACACTATAATTTACGGAGACACGCGAGTTATTTCTGCATAGGCCTTACTATTTTCTGGTGGTGTTCGAAACATGCTTATACACAGCGTCGAAAATCCAAATTGAAGTTTACTAACTTAAGTCCAGCATTTTCACACGTCTGGTCACCTTCCTCTTTTCTTTTTTTTCCTTGTACTTTCTCTCTTTCTTTTCCTGGTGCATTTGATGCGGCGCACCTAGAAACAGAGTATCATAAATGCAAGATGAAATCATTCTGACAAAAACTTCATATACAGAATAAGGACTTCCAATTGTGAAAATCAACTTTTAACCAAAGACACTTCAAACAGGTGTGCGAAAAAACAATGCTCTTACCATAAGGTGAACATCAAAAATAGATTCCTAAAAGGCACTCATTAAGTTCCTTGCACTGCAGCCAATAAAAAGCAGAAAACCAGGTTTGTCCCCCAAAACTATATAATACAGATATAAAATATAATACACTTCAAGTCAAAATAAAATTACAACCGAAAATCCCCAAGGGCCAGTATTGCATGGTTTAAAATTCGGTGGATGATGGGTTGACCCCTCTACCTTTCTCCACTTGCAGCTTTTGTCTGTGGCAAGGTTCAAACCCGTCTTCTTTAATAAGGTAAGGTAACGCCACTAATGAAAAAGTACCAAAAAGGTATCATATCACAAGAAAACCAAACAAAAGCTACATTAGCTACATTCCAAAAAACTCAAAACACCTCTATATACTGGGACATGCTATCAATCAAACTACTCCTACACCAATGGTACAAGCTTTCAAAATATCTATTCGTAACCAAAAAAAATGTGAAGTTTCTTATCATCAAATGTCTCCTGCTTTTTTCTAACCATATGTTGGATCCATGCCAAATAATCTTAAATCTCCTGTTCACAATCTAGTTCTGCCAACATTCACGTAATTGTTCGACTGTTTCAGGCATTACCCACTGTACTCCACTAATGTTGAAACAAAGATACCAGATTTGTGGACTCAAAATCTTCTTCTGCAACTATTCTGAGTTAGGCATGCAACCATGGATGCAGTCCAGCTAAAACAAGCTACTTCCCTTGGTGCTTTAGTTTTCTATAACATTTTCCATGGCCAAGTAATGTTCCAATGTCCAAGTTGTTTCTGTAGAAGAGTATAGCTACTTTTAACAGAGAAGCTCGTGTCTTCAATTGTTGTCCAGATTAGAGAGTGTAATTTATTATCATCAAGAGTAAAAGGACACAGTAAATGTGATAAATGACTAACATCCATCTCCCAGTCGTTAAATTTCTCCTGAAATTCAGCTGCCACCCAGAATTTATATAGCACTCTGACACTGTACACTGCTTATTCAAGGAAATACTATACAAAATGGGTAACTGTTCCATTAAACTTTGATCTCCTATCCAAAAATCCGACCAAAACATAGTTTTACACCCATTCCCCACCCTTCACTTTAGTAAGAATTTGAAACTCAAGCCAAAATTTAGCAATTTGTTTTAAACACCACTACTAGATGGCCTAATAATCGTCCCATGTATCCAAAAATCTTCTTTACCATATTCTGAGATAATGATCTCTTTCCAAAATTCATCTCCATTTTCTTGAATCTCCATAACTATTTAAACAAGAAGCTCTTGTTATAAAACTTCAAATTCCTTATCCCCAAGGCCACCACTTTTTTTATTCCTCATAACAAACAGACATTTTACAAGTGTATCTCGAACCCGTGACGTGCGCCTGACTTACACATCATGTGTTGCGCTGCTATCACTAGATCAGGCAAGCCCTTCTACTTATGTGCGCATAATGTACACATCATCATAAAAATGCCCAAGAAAAATTGAATAAAAAATCTCTGGTCAGATTCAAAGCAAAAGTTTCCTACCCAAAGGATTAAATCCATCAAACCCATAGATTGATGTATTTCCTAGAGGGTCAAGTCAACTATATTTATCTGACTTGGATAAAGCATAAATGAAACATAATACCTCGGTTGACATGCTTAGAGCACTCTAAATGAAACATCTCATGATTCACTGTTCAGGCCAAAGAACAGAAAAGACATTTCTAATATTTCCAATAAGTTGATCATTATCAGAAGACATATTTCCACTAAGTTACCAATTTATACAATTTGATCAAATTAGCAAGGAGCATCAAAATCGTGATTTTGGAAATCTGGATTTTTTCTTGTCTTAATGTTACTCTTAATATCCAATTGAGCGTGACCAATCGACTCATAAACGGAGAGCGCTCCTCAAATTTTACAAGCAAAAATTTAACGACATCATAGGAAGAACAAAATCTTAAGAGAAATTACTGATCTAACTCAGGATCAAATAACTAGAAAACCCCTAAGATTCAGAAGACTTTATGCAGGCAAACTTCACTATTAAATTACTATGTCTGTAGTCAGAAAACTGTGTTTCCTAACACGCAATGGAAACCTAAGAATGAATAGACATTAATGACACCAAAACTTCAAAATAACGAATTGAACTGAAATTAAGGGAAGATGCTTAAATTGACGAAAGAAAAGCATACATACGTCATTGTACAATTCAACTTTGACCATCAAAATCCAATATACTTCATCAATTATCCACCGATATGTATCATCGGTCTATTTGGAGTTTTGGCGAGATCAAACATCCCGGCATGAGAAGCTTTCTTCCTTTTGACCTGGAAATGACAAATGAATCAAAAGAAATGTAGATAATAGCATAAAGTAGCATGAATCTTAAATGCCAAACGAGATGGAAAGAAGTTTGTCTTTGCCCTGATGAAGGCATGAAACTACAAAATAAGACGAACAAAGGAAAATGATACAAATGGCAAATATGTAAGCAACAGACTGTGTTGGAAAGGATTAGTTGCTACATACCGCAGCCCCAATGATCTCCCTGAGTTTATCATCACCCTCACCCAGACGAATAGGATCCCTCAAGCTCACCTGGAGAAAGCAAAAAAAAATAAGAAAAATAGTTGTAACACAGGGAAACACATCCAATTCATGATATCTACTACATAGTTATATCGAAGCAATAGTAATAATATCAAACAACAGAAGGAGGTTGATGCCATGAAATCAGTAGTTAATGAAGCTACAGTCTAATCTCTATGAAATTGAATCCCTTAAATTACTATGAACGGAGAAAATAGAAGGCCTATAACAAAAGAATCTAAGGAGCACTAATGGGACTGAGTTTATAGAGGAACTACTTCATTTATACATCATATGAATGTCATGGTTCACCTAACCAAATAATTCCTACTGTAAACTCTTCAACCGATCAGGAGATAGAACAGGAATGAGGAAGAGGCATTGCATACATGATGAATTATATATAAAAAAAATTACTATACTAACTTATAATCAAGGTAGTAAGTCGTGTGTAAGTATGGAGCTGGTGGAAAACAATACAAAGTGTGATGTGCTCTAATTGAGAAAAAAAGAAGATATGTGCAACATGGCTCAACAGCCGATGCAAGTTATCAAAAATCTTAGGCATGAAGATAATTACCTCTGAGGGACCAAAAAGGCAAACTTTAAAGTTTCCATCAGCTAAAAGTCGCAGTCTGTTACAACCAGCACAGAAATGCTCAGTCATTGATGTAATAAATGAAACAGAGCCTTGATGCCCATCTATCCTGAAATTCTTAGCTGTCTCTGTGTGATGATCTTGAATTCTCTGAAGCCCTGTAAATTTTTCAACCTGTTCAGTAACATTGAGTGACTTAGGTAATGTACACAACTGACTTTAAAGAGAAATATCTGACGAAGTCTACCATACCACTTTGTCCAACATTTCAGCATAAGGTACTAGCTTCTTGACATTCCAAACATTCCCATCAAACGGCATAAACTCAATAAACCGGACATTGATTGGCCTTTCGCGTGTCAAGTCAACGAAATCACAAATTTCATCATCATTGAATCCACGCATTACAACACAATTTACCTGTTTTGCAGCACACATCAAAATAAAACATAAATAATGTAACATGGAGCAGACTATCAGGCAGAGTTGAAGAACTGCTTTCGACAGAAGCTTGTTATTCAAATCATGTCCTCAAAAAGATGTTCCATTCCATAGGTACAATCTGAAGAATCTCAAGCAAACGCTGCACAATTTTCACAAATAAACTAGCCCTAAGAGCATCATCAGGAAGCAAAACAGGAGAGTGCAGCCTTAGTCCACTTTTTCAACTTTTCCTATTTAGAAAGTCAAACAAATCCTACTTTAACCATGATTTCTTAATTTCTTTTGTACTGGTTCTTTATTCTAAATTGATAGTTTTAGTTTTTCCAGACAGAGTCTTTAAAACTCAACACTAGATGCAACAAATAAACAACAAAGTCTGGTTCTAAACCAAAACTTGAACAAGCAAATCCTCGAGATTCAATTTTTAGCTGACACGGGAGGGAGTATCATTCTGGGGGGGATAACATTATATAATCATGCTAGAGATAACTTACTTTGACAGGATTATAACCAAGCTTTACTGCAGCATCAATTGACTCCATTACTCTTCCATGCCCTTTGCGCCTAGTCATAAACTCAAATTTTGCTGGAACCAATGTGTCTAAGCTTATGTTCACCAGATTAAGTCCAGAGTCTTTCAGCTTTGGAAGTTTTCTTCCCAGAGTAATCCCATTTGTTGTCATCGCCAGGGTTTTGAGCCCCTTCAAGTTTGACAGTTCTAAGCAAAGTTCTTCAATATCCTTCCTAATAGTTGGTTCCCCACCAGTCAAACGAATTTTATCCACTCCAGAGCTAACAAACAAACTTGCTAAGCGAACAATCTCCTCCCGGGATAGAAGTTGAGGGCTAGGAGTGAGTTCTACACCCTCGGCTGGCATACAGTAGTGGCACCGTAGATTACACCGTTCAGTCAATGATATTCTCAAATATGTGTGCATCCTTCCAAATGAATCGATCAACATGTCAGAAATAGCTCTATCTTTGGATGGATCTTCTGATAGTGTCTCGCATGAAGTTGAATACATCTTTGACAAGGACCCATTGTGATGACTAACAGTTATATTTTGACCACTGCTGCTTGCAGATAGTAATGATGCTCTAGATGAAAAGCTAGTCTGTAGATTAACTATCAGTTAGATGCAAGTAAACAATTGAGGAATAGTTATATCTGCATAAACAAATGGAAAAGAAAAGCAAAGGACCAAGAAAGAGGGCCTGGATGCTGGCAGCTGGAGACACGTGAAACACCTCTGTTGGCTGCCTGAGCAGCTCAACTGGTCCATTATTTAACATCTCAATCATTGTTTTCCATATTGGCACAATTACTATTAATACGATGGTTGCAACTTTCAGGAAGTCATCTGCTTCAAAGGAACAAAGAAGATATGTCTACTTCACCCCTTTTTATTTTTATTGCTTCACATTCATGATTGAATTCAATTTATCAAAATCTTATCTATAAACAAAAATATAAATCCTTGAAATTTTCTGTGAAACAATCATATTTTATTCTTTATATACATTTAAATGATGACAAATTCAAACTCCATTTGTTTCTTCAAGACCTGTTGGTATGATCCCAGGAAGCTCCGCAAAGCTCAAAGTTTTGGACCCCATCCATGTATGGTGTAGAGCGTAGAAGTGATCTCAGAGGCCAGACCATCAACCTAGACTCACTGAGACATTTTTATCTTGGGGTTATTTTTGTCGTTATCCAATTCAATTATAAGAAGTGTTTTGGGTATCTTGAGATTAGAGAACTATTTTGACAGACAATCGAGTCTGTTGGTTCATGTTCAACTTCAGATTACATGTTTCCAAGGAATGAGATTTCCTGACGGTAATCTCCTTTATTATATCTACTATCTTGGGTTCTACTTTGTCATTCTTCGGAAGAGATTGAGTTTGTACGTTGATTGCTTCCTCAGACGCACATCCAAGTTCTAGATTCTTCTAGTTAAACTCTTTCAAACAATATCGGTTACTCCTAATAGAAATTCATCTTAGTTTTTGCTTTCAATTGTTATTACTGTACATTCCATTGTCATATATATCTCGAATTATATCACCTATGCTCTTAGATTTTGTGCTCATAAAGCTGACCTGCACCGGTGTCAGATCCTTCAAAAATACACTATTCTTGGAGGATCCGACGTGCGTCCATACATTTTTGAAGAGTCCCAGCAAACTAGAAGCTGCCCAGACTAGGTAGGTTGAGATTTAGCTTGTAAGTAGCCTTAGCAGAAGACTTTCTTAGCATGCAATGAGTCAACTGTGAAGCGTGGGCTTCTACAACTTCCAGAGGATGCCACATCCATGTCAATATGACGAATCATTGAGGAAATCATAGACATGACAATAACCAAAGTGCTGCACATGTTTTATTACAGTATTCTTCTTGTTTTCATCAACTAAGATATGCAAAGGTCTAATCCTGAATTTGAAAAACCTAAATAATTACTGCATACATGTCAATATGGTGAATCATTGAAGAAATCACAGCCATGAAATATCTGTAATCTCACTTTTTGGTGTGTCTGAAAGAGTTGTACATGCTTTATTGCAGAAAATGGAAAGGAAAATGAGGAACAGAATCAATTGCCTAACTAGAGAAACAATCCACAACCGATAAAGTGAATGCATCAAATATTTGTAAATCCCTTTAATCAAAAGAGTAAATTAGTGCACACAATCTAAAAAAAAAAAGTAGTAAAACATTCACCATGCTTTCGGCTTTCTGAGAAACATCATACCTGAACATGATCCGTGTGTCACATTTAATGTGTGAGTAATTAGTAAGCATATCAACCAATAGAAGGAAAACAATAATGGTTATATTTCCAAATGCATATAAAAATAGCAGGTAGAAACTAAAGGTCTGTTAAACAAGGCAAATAATTTTCTCTCTCAAGAAGGACCTCATATGAAATCTACTCATAAGTAGCATAGAATTAGTTCATATAATTCGAGTTCCAAAACTCCAAATTTTATTACATCAAACTCACATGACCTCACTAAGTAGGAAATAGATCATGAAACAGTAATCAAACGGCGGATTTAAGCTAAATCAGATAATTAAACTCAACATCACAATACATACACGGCATACACGAACAATTAACAGTTGATTACTACAAAAAAAAATACAGATGCTGAGAAAGTCTCTGTATATTTTTTCTTCTGAAACCCTGTTCAAACGAAAATTGAAGGAAGCAAAAGAGGATAAAGGTAAAAATAGAAGAACATACCGAGGTTAAGGAGTTGTGACGGAGATGCCAGTGGAAGAATCTGAAGATAGAAGGCCGCATTTGCAAAGAGCAGAGAAACCTGATCTTCGGTTGAATTTTGGATTAAAAAGGCCAGTAAGAGAGACGCCTCTATGTTTCTCTATATTTGTAAATTTTGCGTCACCGCCAAGAGGATCTGTCTCTTGAGATACGCTCAAGGTCAACTTTCATCATTTTCACTTTTCCATTCTTTTTTTCTCAACGAATTACACGACCTACGCACTTCGCACCACATTTTAAATGAGTTATATCGGCTTAAAATATTTAATTTAAACTTTAAATAAATAAATATATTCTATAATTAGTTTAATCAATCAACAATTTTGTCTTATTCCACAAATTAGATTTTAATACGGTGAATAAACTTTATTCTTTAATAGTTCAGATCATAAATTGATGCAATAATGCTATAAAAGAAAAAGAGATCTCACATATTAAAGTGCAATAAAAAACACAAATTATATTATATTATGTTGAGAAATCTTTGTTATTCGTTATTTTGTAAGTCTTGTCAAGATATTTCAAATCGTTATTTAATAATGATAATTTTTTAGAAAGTCATTTAACTATAAGGAAGTTGTCTTACAAAGTTAATCTATTTTATTTTATAATCCAAAAAATCATATGTTTCATATAAAAAGTCACTCAATCAATTAAAATAATTTCTTTAATTAAATTTTTCTTAAATAGAGTATTTATTTAAAATATTTTAAAATAAGCTGTCTATTTTAACCATTTTTTCGACTTATACCACTTCAACCGGCATGCTAAACTTTTAAAATTACACGTCCAAAATTAATCTTTATCTCTTAAAAGTAAGCTATATGTATAAACACGTAAAAAAAAGATTTTCTAATTTTGATAGCACAACTTACTTTAGCATTTAAATTACATGAGCATTTAAATACCTCTTAACATCTTTAAAATGAATTTAAATACATCTAAATAGCTAACGTGACAAACCAAAAATATCATTATGCGTAAAAAAATAAAATACTGAAACTCATTTTCTTCTAGCCAATTATCTTTCTTTCCTTAATCTTCCTCATATCCTACCACCTCCACCCTTCATCTTCCTAAATCCCACCATCCTTCCAGCCCTCAACATCACTTGCACTACTTCTTTCTTTTTCTTGACTCCCTCCCCCCCCCCCCCCACACCCTCTTTCCCCTTTTGTCAAAACCCATCTTGACCCTATATTTCCTCTTCGAACCCTCTTTCTTTTCTTCGGACTCGCTGCTTCTAACACCACTTGCGTTGCCCTTTTCTTTTTCTTCTTCGTTAAACTTTTCATCTTTTTTTTTCTTGAAGCCAGTTTACAGTTCAATTTATGTATATGTCTCCACAAATTAAAAATCTTAGTTAATATTATAATAATTGTAAGTTTTATTGATTAGTATTTTCTTTTAGAGAGATTATAGTATGATTAAAATAAATATTTTTAGAAATAATTATTTATTATTATTAGAAAGTTTAATTTATTAGATAAGTTAAACACTTGTATAATCATATTACATGTTTTATTTTCTATGAGTTTCTTTAATCATGTTTATAATTATTTTAAACTATTGATGTATTTTTATAATTTAGTGTTATTAAATTATTATATATTGTAATTAAAGAATTAAGATTCATATGGCTTACGCTCCACGTTTCGAGAATTATGCCTCGCTTATACTAAGTAAAATAATTTGTTTCACGCTCACGTTTTTTAAAATACCGTGCATGCTAATAATGATGTTGTATGTTGATATAACAGCTAATGGATATGATGATTGATAGTAGAAGTTGATGATTGTATTATGGATAACAATTAATGGTTGAATAAAAGTTATATCAAGTAAGGCAATGAATGATGACGTTGGTTGACAACATATAATGGTGATCCTAATGTTGCTTCTTTGTTGTGATTTGGGATTTTTATGGTTATTGATGATAATTGAAAATGAGTGGCGATGACAATTGATAATAGTGATTACCAACAACAATGGTTATGTTGTGGTGATTAAAAATATTATCAATCAATTTGAACCCGTTATTAATCAAAATAAAAAACACTATAATTGAATACTTTAAAATTTGTTGGGAATAAGATTCCAAATTCGAAGGACAGAGCACCAAATCACTTGCACATGGCTAATGGCTTCTCTATCTTTATAATTCATCACCAGAATAAGGAATCTGGTGCTTCGTCGTGGAATAATCATTCATTAGTTGTATTTGTCCGCTTTACCAAATTGTAAAAGCATTCATTCTTAATTATTTTTTTTTTCATTTTTATATATCATCGTCTACGTAATTTTTACAGTTTTATATTGATTTTACTTGTGATAATAATTTGAATTTTAATATATGAATTTCACTCGTTATGAAGAATTAAATGACATAAACAACAAATAATACTTATTTATGTTTTCTGAATCATTTACTCAAAGAAAGTACTCAAGATCTTTTCATGGTACCTTTACATAACTTGGTGGTTGTTATAGGGCAAGCATAAAATTTACAGATATGCATACTTTGTTTATTTTAAATTAATTTAAATTATGAGAAATAGTACATTATACTAGCAATATAATTCTCAAATGATAATTATTCACCATTACTATCTTAAAGAAAACTTGGTTTCTCTCTCCTCCTTTCCACGTATGGTCTATGAAAATACATTTTTCAGATATTGAGATTATAGAAAGAATTCGCAAAATGAAAATACATTTTTTAGATATTGAAATAATAGAAAGAATTCGCAAGATAAGAAATTTCTCTTTTTAATTTCATTATTCAGCTATGAGGATTTATTTAGTAAGAAAACAAAAAAATTGAAGACAAAATCCTTTTGTTCAAAAATTTGATCAAAATTTAGCTAAAATTGTATTTTACTTATGTTATGTTATCTTTTTAAATATTTTAACCTTTTTAATTTAATACATTTAATTAAACAATGAATAAAATTAATTTATTTTAAAATAAAAAAAAATATTTTATTTTATTTTAATTAAATTCTGATAACAAATATTCTGGCTATTTAACGTTACTCAAAATTAAATTTGCATTAACTCTTTACTCCGTTAGATTCGAGAAATGAAATTACATATTTTGTTTTATTCTGTCTGACCACTTTCAACATAAAATTAATTTTGTTGTTATTTCCTTTTTTGTGTTTTTTTGCTAGTACATTCATAACGAAACGATCAATATTTTATTATTTTAATTAACAAATGTAGTCACATCTAATCATTCAAAATAAGTGTTTTTTCTTTCTTTCTACATAAGGAAGCCTAGTATTATATTTATCCGTTTTTAATTATTTGTTAATTTATTTTAATTATTTATTTATTTTAACGAATTAATAAATGATAATTTTTTTATCTATTATATTTTTAATTAATTGTTTTTAAAAAAATGTAAAAACTTTTGAAAATGTAGAATTTTTTATTTCATCAATTTTATAATTAATAGAGGTAAAATAACACTCACTATATCAATTATTATTTTTAATAAGTGTATCAATTTTGAAAATGAACGAGTGCATAAATGAAGAACAATTAAGCTAAACAAAATGATCGAGTACACATATGATCATTTTAATGTGCCATAGAATGCATTAATTCGTAGAAGGTTCAAGGTTGACGTATAAACGATATTATAGTTAACCTCACTAACACATGGCAAAAACAAGTGGCATTTTTTGGTATATAATATAGTGCTAGTGTGTGTGTTCAATTGCAAGATTCTATAGCTCACAAGTTTTGACGTTGCATTGTTTAAGTTAATGGATTGCTCTTTTTTTTAAAAAAATAAATAAATCATGATGAGTATTTTTAATTTGTCATAAATAAATGCGAGATATTTATGAAAAATTTATTGTAAGGTTGAAAAACGAATATATATTTTTAAATAAGTACGAAGATATCAATTGAATGACCACCTATATAGCATCATAGCCTATACGAATAGGACCAGTTTGGCCCCAAAAAAATCTTGAGAAGTAGTGTTTGGCAATATAACTCAGGCAAATATATTTGACAAAAATCTCAAGTTCCCAAATACTAAAAAAAAAATTAGTATTTAGAATTTTTTTTTTTCAAAAATTATCTAAACTTTTATGTTTTATAAAAAAATACCCATTATTTATAAGTTTCAACTAATATTTATTTACCCTATCTATCTATTACTCCTTTTTATCTATTTCTACTCTTTGAATTCTCTTACTTTGTCATAATAATAATAATAATAATAATAATAATAATAATAATAGTAGAATGTGTCTAGCATAAAAAGAGAATTTCATGAAATATGAAATACCCATGATAAGTTTGGCACAGCCGCACCGGTCGTGCTTTGATTAATTAAAAAGTTTCAAATGAGAGAATTGATTATTGAAAAATGAAAAGTCATAATTCTTTGTCGGATGGGGACATCCAAAAGTCACAATGTAGTGCTATTCTGGCGGCTAACCCGCAGCCTAAAAACACACATTATTTTTGCATTATTCATCATTTATTTTTTAATTTAATTTTCACAATGCAGTAGGTATACCATTGTTTTGGCTCAAAAAAAAAAAAAAAATCAAGAGAAAGTTATTACACATTTAATGCAACTAATGATTTTTTTAAAAAAAAATTAGCTGCTTTTGATATTTTAAAGAGAATTTTTTTAGCTTGTTGGAAATCTTCTTAGCTTTATTTTGCATTTTCGACGCCTTCAATATTTGAAGTCAAAAGAGCACTTGGATTATATAATTATATATTTTTTCTTTTTAAGCAAAAAAACAGTTTTTTTCTTTTTCGTGTAAAAAAAGATACTCCAATCTAATAAAAACGAACCGCACAGGACTTTAGAGGAGCAAGTTCTTTTTCGTTCCATCAGCCTACTTGAGATCTATTCCCACTGCTAAAAGGTAAGCATCCTTCTTTTCAATCGCCATTTCCAGAATCTGTTCATCGAATTGATCTGATTTTGCGATTTTATTGATAATATTAGCTGGTGATCTATTTCGACCTTTTTGAAATGCACGTTTTTATGGAATTTTATACTATTTTGTACCGGCGATTGTCTTGATGAATCATTTATAGATACTTTTGATTAATTTAACTTTGTGATGCAGTTAATTTTTTTGATTTTCGCGAGCAATGGTGTTCTACCGTAGCGTTTCGTTGCTGTCAAAGCTCCGCTCTCGAGCGGTGAGTTGCAAAGGAAAAAATTAATTGTTGTTCATGTGATGGATTAATGATTTGAATATTTTTTTTTTTTTTTTAAAAAAAATTGGATTCCTTTTATTGAAGTATGTATATTCCTGATCTAAATTCAATTCATTATTGATATATAGGTCCAACAGACAAATGTTAGCAATTCTGTCCGCTGGCTTCAAGTCCAAACCTCTTCTGGTCTTGTAAGTTCCAATGTCTCCCTCTGCGAAAAAAATTAATAAGCTTTTTGGTTACTTTGTGATTACATATTATTCAAAAACCAAGCTAGTTTGCATCAGTTGATTTTTAAAATAATCAATATTTTGAATGTCCAATTATTGCTTGTTGTGGAGTGACTGATATCGGAAGGTCATAGGCGTTATTGTGTTTTTTCTACTGAAGCACTTAATATTAATGATGTTAGAATATGAAAATTCTAGGTAGGATTTTATTTGGTGTACAGCTTCTTCAAATGTGTTTCCAAGACCAAAATGTGCCTGTGATAGGGTTGTCCTGAAGGATGGAGTAGCATGACTTCACAGGAAAAATCCCACTTTTGTACCTTTCCAGCATAGGCAGTCTTGTTTAGTAGGACAGATGGACAGGGATCCTATCTTTTATACCAATATGCAGACTCAGTTGAATTCCCAATCAGTACAAAAGCTGCCTGATTGGAAGTTCATGAAAAGAGTTTCGAAATTGTTGATTGAGAGGGAGATGACCCACCAAGCATCATGCCAAAAGCTTATTTTCTGTCTCCCAACAGAAAATAGGCGTCGCCCAGAAATCCTCTCTATGTGACCTGATTGTTTTCCGTACATAGAATCCACAAGAGTTAGATGGGGACTTTGTTATGCATTGATTGAGAATCCCAAACTTGGTTTCTATGAGTTTTCTCCCCAGCGCTTGATCCTGCATTATGAACCTCGATCTCCATAACCATTTACGAAGTAGACTATCATTTTGAATTTTGAAGTTCGTTACTGCGAAACCACCAGCTTTGTTTTTGCTACTTTATAGTTCAGAAGTTATTATTTTTTCCTTTCATTTTTATTATCTGGATTTTCTGATCATTATCTGTGTATGAAATGGCGGTTTGAGCGTCTAATAGTGTTTTAAAATTAATATCCCTACATCATTAAGCACCTGGGCTCTAGCTTATATAACATCCTAAATGAAAAGATAGATTTTGCAGTGAAAACACTGCAGAGATACTATGGCGTCTGTTAAGATCTGACATCTTGTTAACAAATGACTCCCAAGATAGTGAAATTACTGTTTTTTCTTCGGTATGGCCTTCTTGGGTCAAGTTAATCTGCCACTTGACTAGTCTTGTGTCTTGACAGTGTGTAAGCAAGTTAATTTTGAGGATGCTTTTGGTGTTTACAAGCTAAATTATATGCTTGGCCAGCTAATTTTCTTCAAACTCTTGAAGGAGATGGCTCATGCTAGGTTGTGAACAGTCGTAGGGCTCTCAGAGTGTAGCATTTTTTGTCTCGGATTTTCAGATGTCACCTGATATTATTGCAAATTGGCTGGTCCAGTGAAGCACAAATCTCAAGTATTACTGTGTCCTTTATTTTGTGCGACACGTTGTTCGTGTTTATTGCTATATTACAGAGAAAAATAGACAAGTGAGGATACACATTTGCATCAAAACCTAGGCTAATTGCCATTGTGTGGTTGATTACTTACCTTCTTTCTTTTCGACTTTGATTTGTTATTGCCAGTCTACAAATTTCCACATGAACTCTCCTGCCCTTTTTTGCTATTTTGTTTTTCTACGCCAGAGGACAAATTATTTGGGCAGGCGAGTATACAAACGATGTCTAATTTTAAAGTACTTGTGAACTTGAAATGATAAATGCAAAATGTTTTACCCCTTCATCTTTAATTAATTCTTACACTTCTTCTTAATATTCCCATATAATTCAATTAATAATTTCCTTTGATATAGGATCTGCGTTCTGAGCTGCAAGAATTGATTCCTGAACAACAGGTATATGTAGATTCATATCTTACCGCTTTAGTTCCCTTTGATTCCAGAGCTTAAGTTTGTGTATACTGGGGCTTTACTTCACAGTTTCTACTTTTCCCCTAAACTACATGGGAGAATGTTTCAACCATAACATGTTTTTTCGCTCTTATCATGAAAATTTTCTATATAGAAAAAAAAGGTCTCATGTTTTGCTTACACTGAGAGGGGACTTCATAAAGTTGTGAGATGTGAGATCATCTATCATGTGATATATGTATAATTCTGATTCTCTAATTCTTGTGATTATTTTCTTTTTTCATTAGGATCGCCTGAAAAAGATCAAGTCAGAATATGGAAAGGTTCAATTGGGGAACATCACAGTTGATATGGTAACAGAAGTTTTAGTTAAAACATAAGTTTGGGAATATGCTGTAAATCTGGATTGACATTTTTTCAATTTGAAAGGTTCTTGGTGGAATGAGAGGAATGACAGGATTACTGTGGGAAACCTCATTACTTGACCCTGATGAGGTTACATTCTGACTAATCTGTATCCTATAATGAATGCAAGTCAATCACAAAATCTTATTAATTTCTGTGATTGCTGTCACGTCATTCATTACCTTTACTATATTCTTTCAGGGAATTCGCTTCCGGGGGTTGTCTATTCCTGAATGCCAAAAGGTATTACCTGCAGCAAAGCCTGGGGGTGAGCCCTTGCCTGAAGGTCTTCTCTGGCTTCTTTTAACAGGAAAGGTGAGTGAGTTCTTGAGTGCCTAATTTACCCTATCACATAGGGAATTTGAAATAACATCCATTTGAACTGCTTCACGATGTTGCTCTAGTTTTTGTTGTAATTGAGTTCGAAGTATGAATTTTTAAGGCACTTCAAAGATTATCTATTTAACAGCTCTTAAGCCCTGAGTTTGGACTGAGTTGCCCCTTCTGTACAAGTAGATTTCTTTTTCTCGTGCACACGAAGCCGGACCTACTCTAGTTATATAATATTGCAAGTGTGCAAAACTGAGTATGATTTGTCTAGAAAAATTGCTATAGGAGTCCTTGAGGTGGTTATTATACATGCTTAGATTTGAAGACTATACTTATCTTCTCTCTCATACTCTTGTGAAGGTGCCATCAAAAGAGCAAGTGAATTCATTGTCTCAGGAATTGCGGAGTCGGGCTACTATCCCTGGTATGTTAGTTGTCCTATTGTATTTTCTTGTTCATTTTTTATGAGTGCTGCTAGTGTATGACTTCTACAGTATAGTTAAACTCCTTAAATTTGAACCTTTTTAATTATAAATTTAGTTGCATAATATTCATTTTACTAAAAATATTCATTCATCGCACCACTTGATGCTTTTCCTTTTCTGAGGTTTTATCCGTAACTTTATTGCTGCAGATCATGTATACAAAACTATTGATGCCTTACCAGTCACAGCTCATCCAATGACCCAGTTTGCTACTGGAGTCATGGCTCTTCAGGTGAAATTTGAATTTTTTAATTCTCTGTTTCTGCTTTAAGTAATTTCCAAAATATCATGCATTCACAATTAAATGTAGATCCTTTGATTTGATTCTGACCTTTCTGATCTTCACTACGAACACTCGATCTTCACAACAGACGATTTGAGTGCTTCTCAACAAAATATAGGGTGTGAAGTTGGTTAACCTTCTGCAGTAGTGTTTTATTTGATGCGCCTGGACCTATTGACTTGGTGAACTTGGAATCTGTAGCGACACTTAGTATGTACTAAATTTTTTGGTGACTTGTCGTGTAATCAAGTATAGTTTGTCCCTTCTTCCATTGATATTGTTCCACCTGCGAAAGACCGAACTAATCATACTTTCATCTCTTTTAAGTGAGTTTTGGGAGATTTAAGTAGGTGTTTTGGACATGATTTGGTTGAGATTTGAAAAATGTTTGTATTTTGAGTTGAAGTTGAAAAAGGTATTGGGAGGTTGAAGTTGTGATTGGACATCAACATACAGTTGAAATTTATGAGTGAATTTGAAAAGCCTAAAATTTTTTTTCAGACCTCAATTTCTATATTTCAAGTTTGAAGAGTTATTCAAAATAATCTCCAAGTATTATTTCAAATATTTGAAATCATATCTATGGCTAAATGGTTCCTAAGTGCTTTGGGTTGGCCCAATGTTTGGGCTTGGGACTTCCATGTTGAAGGTCTCAAGTTCGAAACCCCTTGCCAGCGAAGCAAGGGGTTCGCCTTCTGGGTCGAGCTCGTCACACTGGGCTTGCCTAGTGTGGGTTACCTCACGTGTGTGGTTTACGAGCTATTTCATAGAAGTGAGAGAATTACCCTTTGCGCAGCCAAAGAGCAGCTGCTGCGGGTTTCCCTTGTCAAAAAAAAAAATCAAAAAAGAAAGAGATATATAGCATCATGAAGCAGCTCTGAGGGTTGAAATTCATATTCTGTTGTCTTACTGTTTTGTGGATCTTTGAGAACCTTGGAATTAAAAGATGATAGAAGGAATCTAATCTGTATTTAGCTCAAGAAAATGGTGGGTGGTTTTGTCTGTTGCAGTCTTATTAGATGATTTCAACCACCAATTCACTACCTTGTTTTCTCTGTAGGTTCAAAGTGAATTTCAAAAGGCATATGAGAAAGGGATTCACAAATCAAAGTAAGCCTTGTCAAAGTCATCTCTTGAAGCTGGTTATTTGCTTTCCAGGAAAACACTAACAATGTTGTGTCATTAGGTTTTGGGAACCAACATATGAGGATTCCATGAATCTGATTGCTCAAGTTCCACTTGTAGCTGCTTATGTTTATCGCAGGTCAGATAATAGTATGGTGTTTACCAGTTCTTATTTTCGTATTCTCTTTTATCCGCATATATGTTGGAAAAAGATAATTTTCTAATCTGATTTCTCTGCTTAGTAGCTTTCTGTTATTGGGTTTTAATGCTTACATGGAAATTGGTCTTTGAAACTGTGCAAACTGATCCTTTTGTTTGCACTTGTGAAGGATGTACAAGAATGGCGACACTATACCTAAGGATGAATCCCTGGATTATGGTGCAAATTTTGCTCACATGCTTGGTTTCAGTAGCTCTGAAATGCATGAACTTATGAGGCTCTATGTCACAATACACAGGTTAATTTGAGTCCTGAATTATTATAACTATTTTATGATACCCTCTTTCTGAGTATTTAACGTCTTTCCTGGCAACCAGGATTTCCAGTCGCATGCATTTTATAACCAGTTGGCATTGATTTTGTTGTGTTGCAGTGATCATGAAGGTGGTAATGTCAGTGCTCACACTGGTCACTTGGTGCGTACTTTACCTCACTCTGTGTTTTATGGATAAACTAAGTGTTTACTAGTGGTCTTAACTCTCAACATAGAGGTCTTTGTCAAGTGGGAATATGCATTTCCAATAGCTGAAGCCTTGTTTTCTGTCCATGTTTTTTCATAAGTCAACATTCTATGGTCAGGTTTTTCCGTAGCACTAATTGTACTTTAATTCAGGTTGCTAGTGCTTTGTCGGATCCTTACCTCTCCTTTGCTGCTGCTTTGAATGGTTTAGCCGGACCACTTCATGGTTTAGCCAATCAGGTGCTTTGTCTGCTTTACAGTTGTTGTTTCTTCTGTACTGCTTTGATTGCACACTAGGTATTTCCCTTGCTGTAATTTCTATTGTCATCTGTGTATTAATATTCATCCCCATTGCCCAAGGCTCAAATAAATGGAGAGGTGAGAATCTGAAACGAAATGATGTGCGATTTAAGTTGGAAAAAGATATGTGAAATTCCAATGAGCCTGGAAGTCAAAACTTTTAGTTACTAAGATAAACAAGCTCTATTCTCTAACTAATATTCTTCACAATTAACATGCCATTGTTGGTGCTGCACCATATGCCTCAATTAACAATTTTTCATCTACAATATGAATAAAAAACCAAAACGGACTCTATAATTTGATGGAAAACCTCTGCTTATTTGCCAGCTGTTTAGTAAATTTATTAACTCGTCCAAATAAATCCATTCATTTATCATATGGTCCAATAATTTAAGTAATCTTTCCTCCCTCATTTAAAGATTATGTTTGTTTCTGTTACCTATGTTACACAATGACATAAATGTTTCATCAGTCCAGATGGTATGTCTTTTTGTCTGCTTCTATCAAATTCAGAAATTTCCAGCAAACAGCAGTTGATTAGATATAGTTTTAGTGTATTATTAATTATATATTCATGCTGTATCTGCTGAATGATTTAAGTTTACCCAGCTGCCACTTTCTGCTTTGCCATCAGGAAGTTTTGCTATGGATAAAATCTGTTGTAGAAGAATGTGGGGAGAACATTTCCAAAGAGCAGTTGAAAGACTACGTTTGGAAAACATTGAACAGTGGCAAGGTAGTACTTACGTTCTCTGCATATTTCTATGTGACTGCTAATTTTATTTTTCAACCAATTGGAGCTCACTTTAGATGAAAAGTTTGACTTTCCATCACATGTTACTAAGGTTGAAAGAGTTCATTCTCCGTCAGCGTCATTTTTATATTTCATACAGTCTTCAAAAATATCAAATGATTATCATATTCTATTTGTCTCGCCGACTGCTCTTCTCATCAGGGCTACTGAACTTTACTCCTCAAATGAGATTTGGTACTTGACTTTGTCTCAAACAAAACCTTGTTTTTAAGCTTTTATTCTTCATATCTTAATGTTTTGACTATTGAGTCTTTTAAAAAGTTATTCTCTCTCTCTCTTGCTATATATGTGTGTGTTTGCGTTGTATGTATATATATTATACATGTGTATGTATGTATATATGTTCAACGTAGTCTCTTTCTCCGCCTCTGTTTGTTTGTCTCTCTCTCTCTCTCCCCCTCTTTCTGGGAGTTTAGATGTTGGTTGGGTAGATGATAGAGAACTTTATAGTCACGATCCCATATTGCCGAGCTTGAAATGCTCTGTCATTCAAATTGCAGGTTGTCCCTGGTTTTGGACATGGAGTTCTGCGAAAGACTGATCCAAGATATACATGCCAGAGAGAGTTCGCTATGAAGCATTTGCCCGAAGATCCACTGTTTCAACTGGTGAGTTCTTAGAAGCCTGAAGCTGTACATTGATGATACTCCTTGATTCAATGTGTTTGATCTTGGCTTTTCGTTCTTGCAGGTTTCAAAACTCTACGAAGTTGTTCCTCCTGTTCTTACAGAACTTGGCAAAGTAAATCTTTCATTTACATTGTTACTGATATTGCTTTAGCCTGTAATAGTAGTTTAGCATGATTGTTTGTACGTCTTTTTTTTTTTTCTCATTTGGAGGAAGGGGTCGGCATTCAAGTTTACCAGTTACCCAAAATCTCCACTAAGATGATTGACTTAAATTTTTGGAAGAACTTAAAATATGGATTAAGATTTTGGAAGAACTTAAGTGCATCTTTCAGGTTGTCAGGTAATTATCTCTTTTTACGCATGTCTGTCGGTCGAAAATGGGATTGTGCGAGGCATTGGTACCTTATCAATTGTATGTAAGATATTCCCCTAATCTCAGTAGTCATTCTGATTCTCTCAGAATCATTGTATGATCTCTCAGATTTTTCCTCAGCCTTCTTATTTCATATGGAACTTCCATGAACTCTAATTATGCTTTGTTTTCTGATCATCCCATAAGCGATTGTCTTCTTTTGTTGATGCTCTTTCTGAGCTGCTATAGATTTGGCATATCACGTCTCTGTAGGCAGAATGCTTTTGTTCATTGACTGGGGATTCTTTTGCAGGTTAAAAACCCTTGGCCAAATGTTGATGCCCATAGTGGTGTGTTGTTGAACTATTATGGTTTAACTGAAGCAAGGTATGACAGATTCATATTGCTCATAGAATTGACTATGAGAATGGATAAAAAAAAACTGATTTCTTCCTTGGATCTTTTCTCGTACAGATATTATACTGTCCTCTTTGGAGTATCAAGAGCTCTTGGCATTTGCTCTCAGGTACTTTCCACTCTGGTTATTTTTTAGTGGTGCTTTCTCTAGTCTTTCTGTCTACTAATACTTCATCTTTACAGCTAATTTGGGACCGAGCTCTTGGATTGCCGCTAGAGAGGCCAAAGAGTGTCACCATGGAGTGGCTTGAGAAGCAGTGCAAGAAAGCTTGAATTGTTTGAAATCTCGGCGAGCATAAAACACATGTATAATCGTTATGAATAATTGCTTGGCAAAGCACTCCTTTATTGGGGACAAGATAGGTCGTAGCATGGTTAACGACTTCAGTTCAAACTTCACTGAATTTGTGTGAATTGTATGGTTTCTCGAGCCTTGTCCCTGAATTTTGAACTTAGTGTAGTGGATTCATTTTTCTTCATACCGAATTCCTCACACGCTGATCCAGCATGTAAAAATAATAGGTCAATGCTATTAATCGCATTCTTGGTTGCCATTAGACTTGTGATGAGTTCCTTTTGCTTGAAACTTAGTAATCCGTTGATTCCCGCAATAAACTACAATTGTGTAGTTTCTTAGATTTGCTAGTTCTTGCAGTCGCATGTTCGCAATTCCAATATCTGATGATATTATGAACTGTATCTGCTATGGCTAGCTAGGCGTATTTCTTCCTATTCCTTTGTGTGCCACCTTCAATTTTTTTGTTTCTTTTGCGAATTTATACCTCAATTACTCAGTGTTCTCTTTACCTATCTAAATTACCACTATTTATTATGTGTTTATACTTAAAACAAACTAGAGAAATTATTGATGGTATGTTTACCTATCTAAAGTATCATTATAACCTTTTCCATATCCACTCAAAATTGGCCGTAATCTAACTTAGGTATTGCTAATCCAACGCCATCACTTTATGAGTCTTTTAAAAAACATATCGTGTTGAAATCTTCAGGATAAGTAGTGAGTAAATTGACGTGCAAGTTAGTAGTAGTTTTCTTAGTCATATTTTCCTAAATAAAATAATTTAGTGTCATTTTTTTTCTTGGAGAGAACTAACTATCAACTTGTTTTAACATTTTGCGTGGACCAGATGTTCTCTTCTTTTTCCCTTTCCCAATAAAGTACGTCCCTGAAATTTCTTGGTGAAGCCTAGGAGTTCTATGAAATTACTCCAAATAAGAATTGTCAATACATTCACATCTAATTGACTCAGAAAGACTCAAAAAGCCATGGTTGAATCATCACAAAAGTGACAAATTTAATTTGTGCTATACTTTTTCTATCTCAATTCATATGATTTTTTTTAATTCAAAAAGAAATAAATAAGTTTTATATTTATAAAAAATTTAATATCAAATTCTCATTTACTATTAATAAAATCATTTGTAATTATAAAAATGTGAATGAACAGTCCAGCATAAGATTCAAGTTTTATTTTTCTAGAAAACTCAGTATGTATCAAAATAGTATCACAAAAATAAAAATAAAAATACTACGTACTATTTTATTAGAAGAGTTAATAAATGATAAACGGCATTGACTTCAACAAACACAAAATAATAATTGGTAGAATGGCTCATCTCGTCGAGTGATTATGTTTTGATTATTGGAGATGTGGGCCCTGATTTTGGTTTGGCTGGACATAAAAGATTGGTTGGTACGATAGAAATTGGATTTAATTTTGGTTTAATACATAGCAAGCTATTTTAATTTAATAAAAATTACATATGTACGTAATTTAAGATATCATAATTTTTAAAAGTTTTTATCATTTTAAAGAATTATAAAAATTTCCTCTCAGATACATCCCTCATAAAGTAATGTATCATTTGCAATGTATCCGAGAACATTGAAAAAATCAGAATTTTTCTATTTTGGAAAACTTACGGAATAGGATGTAATTAACCCTTAAATGTATGAGATTTCTCTAAGTTATATTTAAATTTATGAACATATTTCATTTAGTTTCGAACTTATATTCTAATTGAATCCCTATTCTTAAATAAATTGATTCAATCATATATTTTCTATTTCAAATTTAGTAAAAGTTTTTGCACTTATTTTTTCTGTCTATTAGTAATTAAGTTAATTATATAAAATATATATCTCTTAAATATTCGCATTAACACATGATGTTTTGCGGCTTATCGACACAAATGTTGAATTACCTAATAGACAAAAAAAACATACGCAAAAAAGAGAGAGAGGAAATTGAACATAAATTGTCTAATTGGAACATTTTGTTAGATACTAAGATGTTCCATTACACCGTATTTAGTTTGAATACCTAAATAAGATATTGTGACAAGTTTAAAAGATTGACAACATAATAAATCATCAGGTTTTAATATCTTGCATTTTTTTTGAATGGAAATGTAGAGAGAGACGATGTGTTATTATACGATATGTCATCAAAAATATATTTTTATAAATAAAATAAATAATTCGAGCTCGATTGTAATAGTATATTTATCGAAAATCAATAAAAAGGAGATAGAATAAAGATTATTTCATTTTGATCAAAAATTTAAGTTTAAATTCTTAATACGAAAATAAATTATATTAAAAAATATTTTTAAAAATAAATCTGAATTAATTGAGATATCGATAAGAATATGGAATAAAGTATGGGAAGAAAAACAAATATGCCCACTTGAATTATTATTGTACAAATATGTCGGACCAAAGGACCTTTCGATGTCTCTGATTAATAAATAACCGCGTTGATGTTTTCCTTTTTTTTTTTTTTAAACACAGTATCTGTTGGGCAGCTCTTATCTTGTGGGTGAACATCACCCTACCACTATCTCTCTCTTTTCATGTGTCACTGTCTTTCTTCTGCTTTGTAGTAACACTGTAACACTTCAACACTCACCACAGAAACTAATTTACTACTGTATAAACATTATTTGTCTTCTATTGGTGCGGAGTTACTAGAATTTCATTTCTCGGTATCATGATAAGTCACTTTTCTCTTCACTCTGCTTAAAATCCGGCAAAATTTTCATCTTCTTGAAACACCCTTTTCAAGAAAGTGCTCTGTTCTTTGTCCTATTTGATTAACTGTTCTAGAAAGTAAGAATAATAAAGTTTCGGAATAAAGTTAGTGATTCTTTTTTTTTTTGTTTTGATCACGAAAAAAGTTGTCTTTTTATGATATTCAAGAAGTTAGTTAAGGGTTTTGAGAATTTCTTGAAGTTTCGGAATTTTGTTGTTTGGGGTTCTTGAATTGGTTTTTCTTTTCTTGCTATGCTGGTTTCTTGGAAATTTGGGTTTGTCTTGATATAGTTAACGAGAAAGGAGGATTATGGAGTTGCTGTGGTTTATCAAGAAACAGCAGTGAAGTGTAGGACTGTAGGTGAGGTATTTTGGTATGTTTACTGGTTTTCCTTTACTTCTGAAATTTGATTTTTCACTTGTTTCTTGAATGCCAAAATATGTAATCAAGTAGGTGCCTTTGTTCTCATTCTCAGTTTTTTTCAGTAATGGTTAAGGGGTTTCTATGCTATGGATGGGGTCACTATCTTTTTGTTATGTAGGGTTGGTTGCTGCTCAGCACAGTCTTTTCAATATCTTTTTTGACAGGTAAAGTTAAGAGGAAGTTGCAATTGAGCTTTGAGGGCTCAAAGTAAAATGGCTTACCAGAGGAAGGGATCTGATCTGCAGCCGCAGAGGCGTATTCTGCGGACGCAGACTGCTGGTAATTTAGGGGAGTCAATGATGGACAGTGAAGTAGTACCATCATCTCTAAGTGAAATTGCACCCATTCTTCGTGTTGCCAATGAGGTCGAGCCCAGCAATGCCAGGGTAGCTTATCTATGTAAGTGATACCTTCCAACTTTTGGTGCTGAAGAACATGAACTTAGATTTTTGCTCATATTTATTTATCAAGTATATTTGTCAAAATTTTGCTCCTAAAATATGTTAGAATTTGGCATGTAGTTTGAAATGTATGTATGGCCAAGCAGACTACAGAAACTTGAGTCAATGGAGGTGCTCTGTATTGTGTTTTTACAAATTTATGCTGTCTTTTCACTCTGCTCCTTTTGTGAGCAACTGTGAGAAATGTGGTAGAGGTGACAAGTAGGTTGAACAACTTAATTTTATATATTAAGATGAAGTTGTTCTCATAGGCTTATAAAGGAAGTCAGGAACATTTTGCCTATACTATAATATAATTGAAGCTAAATATCATGATAAATACTGGATTACTCCATTTCCTGGCTGCATGATCAATTGATGGTCAAGCTAATAGTTAGTTATCTTCTTTCTTCAATCAACATAACTCTTCTGCTCAGTAATTAGCATCTTTAGGATGCCTTTACCCTCCAATGCAACCAAAGATCCTCTTTCCTTTGCTTTTAGTAGCGGTGAAGGAAATGATACCCTGCATATTGTGCAACTACCTGACGCAGTTTGTCTCCTGCAATCAAATCAGGTCGATTCTATGCCTTTGAAAAAGCTCACAGGTTAGATCCAACATCAAGTGGACGTGGAGTTCGCCAGTTCAAAACTTCCCTTCTTCAACGGTTAGAAAAGGTAAACTGTTTTATACCACCTCTATTGATATGCATGCTTGCCATGGTATATGTTTAATATGGTGATGTTTCAAATTAATATCTTTTGTCTGCCGGTATTAGTCAATCATATTGGTGTGATTTAGATTTCTGTGAAGATTTATTCTTATACTATATGGAGGGAAAAAGTGGAGAGATAGCAGTCTTCAAATGCAAAGTCAGTAGCACATAAGCATATTAGTAGAACCATATGTGAACACAAAATGGAGCAATCTTCCTTGGCTTTTCCAGATGATCAAGAAAACCTTATCCCATGTGTGGTATATAATGTAGTCACGTTCAATAGGTACAACACATTTAACATAAGTTATAGTTGAAGGAATAGGTAGATTTAAAGAAGATTGAGAAGGGGTGACAGTGAGGAAGAAGAGATATTGAAAGCCATGAGAAGCTGAAAGTGTTTAGCCTAAGGTTACTCGCGACAAATATTTAATCTAGAAACTGTCTACATAGTTGATTCAGTGGGGTGATCATTGGACATCTGCTCATGCTATCATCCAAACTTCAGTCTGAAACATGAACAATTGGGTTGTCCACTAAAATCTTTGATCCAGTATTTTTGGGGTTTATTTGGCTTCAGTCTTACCCTGTTGGTACCCTATTTTTTCTGTGCTTCCATCACTTTTAGGGGTTCTAAAATATCAATGTGTACATTGAGGAACTTTGTTTATTTTCTCATTTTTGCAGGAAAATGAGACGACCCTAGCTGGAAGGACAAAAAGTGATGCTCGTGAAATGCAGAGTTTCTACCAGCATTACTATAGGAAGTATATTCAGGCTTTGCAGAATGCTGCTGATAAAGCTGATCGGTATATTCAATACTGATTCTGCCTACTTTATTTTGCTGTTAGATTTTCTTCATGCTGATTCTTTGTGGACGTTTCTCTGTGTGCTTTCTTTTAGCGCACGACTTACAAAAGCATACCAAACAGCTGCTGTGCTTTTTGAGGTCTTGAAAGCTGTTAACCTGACAGAAGCTGTGGAAGTGTCTGACGAGGTAGGCTAGATTTTTCAAATATGTTTTTCTAATCTATTCAAGTTGCTATAGGTATATAGGGCTCCCAATTACCTCTTTGCCAATAGAGATATTGTTGTTAGAAGTGGATGTGTTGTGTATATGCCTCAGCTCCTTGTCTAGCTTCCTGGCTTATCCTCTACTTTATATGCATTTCACATGTAGATTTTGGAAGCTCATACAAAGGTTGCCGAGAAGACTGAGATACTAGTTCCATATAATATACTTCCACTTGATCCTGATAGTTCAAATCAAGCAATTATGAGATATCCTGAGGTTGGGTTCTAGTCCCTTTTCGTGTTTTCTAGACTTTACTTTGATGATGCTTCTTTCATATGCTTTTCTTACATTTTTCGTAGATTCAAGCTACTGTCACTGCTCTTCGCAATACAAGAGGTCTTCCATGGCCAAAAAACCATAAGAAGAAAGTTGATGAAGATATTCTGGACTGGCTTCAAGCTATGTTTGGTTTTCAGGTGCAGTTTTCTATGATATTCTGGGAACACACACCAGATGAGTTATGTAAACAGTATGAGTTTCTGTGTTCACAATGTTATTTTGTAATTGGAATTGACAAGCAGAAAGATAATGTGGCGAATCAGCGGGAGCATCTGATTCTGTTGTTGGCTAATGTCCACATCCGACAATTTCCAAAGCTTGATCAACAACCAAAGGTTATTCTTTGTCATCCATTTCACATCAAATTGCACTTTTTATCTCTTTGTTTTTGTTTTTGACGTTGCCATCTACATCACTCTCACTAGCTGGATGACCTGGCACTTACTGATGTTATGAAGAAACTTTTCAAAAACTACAAAAAATGGTGCAAGTATCTTGGTCGCAAGAGCAGTCTTTGGTGAGCTGATCTCCTTTTTTATCAATCAGTTCATATTGAGTTGTTTACTAGTACTGGCAGCTCTGCTAATTGTTAGAATAGGAATAAATATTTCTTACTTAGAATAGGAATTAGAATAGAAATAAGAATAGGAATTCTAGTTGGAAAATGTTTCCAATGTGGTGTCTATAAATAGGGTCATCATGTAACAATTTAGATGCGCAATATATTTTCTCCATTATTTCTCACATAGTGTCAGAGCATTGGTGAGAAACAAACAATTCAATTTCTGGTGACGTTTGGGACTGATTTTATCATTTTTATTCACCAAACATCTTGTCCATACACTCCTCAACAAAATGGTGTCGCAGAAAGAAATAATAGGCATCTCATAGAAACTGCTCGCACTTTCCTCATTGAATCCCATGTTCCGCTGAGTTTTTGGGGCGATGCAGTCCTTTCCGCTTGTTATTTAATTAACAGAATGCCCTCTTCTTCTATTCAGAATCAGGTTCCACATTCCATACTGTGTCCTCAGTCACATCTCTATCCTATCCCCCCTCGTGTCTTTGGGAGCGCATGCTTTGTTCATAATTTAGCCCCCAGGAAAACATAAATTAGCTCCTCCTGCCCTCAAATGTGTCTTTCTTGGTTACTCTAGAGTTCAAAAAGGGTATCGTTGTTATTCACATGATCTTTATCGATACCTTATGTCCGCTGATGTTATTTTGAGTCTCAGCCTTACTATACATCTTCTGATCATACTGATGTCTCTATGGTCTTACCCACACCTCAAGTTTTACCTGTGCCAACCTTTGGGGGATCTACAGTTACGTCTACATCTCCAGTTGCAGTGCCACCGCTACTAACTTATCATCGCCGTCCACGTCCAACCCTAGTCCCAGATGATTCATGTCATGCGCCAGACCCTGCTCCTACTGCGGACTTGCCTCTACCTAGGCCACCGCTTGCACTTAAAAAAGGTATACGATCTACTCGAAATACTAACCCACATTATACCTTCTTAAGTTATCATCGTCTATCATCACCCCATTATGCCTTTGTGTCGTCTTTGTCCTTTGTTTCCATTCCTAAGACTACATGTGAAACACTTTCTTATTCTGGATGGAGGCAGGCTATGGTTGATGAGATGTCTGCTTTACATAAGAGTGGTACGTGGGAGCTTGTCTCCCTTCCTGCAGTTAAATCCACTGTTGGTTGTCGTTGGGTTTATGCACTCAAAATTGGTCTAGATGGTCAGGTTGATCGACTTAAGGCTCGCCTTGTCGCCAAAGGGTATACTCAGATATTTGGGCTAGATTATAGTGACACTTTCGCTCCTGTGGCTAAAATATCATCTGTTCGTCTTTTTCTATCTATGGCTGCCGTTCGTCATTGGTCTCTTTATTAGTTGGACAGAGAATTTTTTTCTGCATGGTGATATTGAGGAAGAAGTCTATATGGAGCAACCACCTGGTTTTGTTGCTCAAGGAGAGTCTAGTAGCCTTGTATGTCGATTGCGTAGGTTACTCTATGGTCTAATAACAGTCTCCTCGAGCTTGGTTTGGGAAGTTCAGCACAGTAATTCAGGAGTTTGGCATGACTTGTAGTGGAGCTGATCACTCTGTGTTTTATCGACTTCTGCACCAGGTCGATTTATCTATTTGGTTGTTTATGTTGATGATATTATTATCACCGGTAATGATCAAGATGGTATCACCGATTTAAAGCAACATATTTTTAAGCACTTTCAGACTAAAGACCTTGGCAGATTGAAGTATTTTCTAGGTATTGAGGTTGCTCTGTCTAGATCAGACATTGTAATCTCTGAACGCAAGTATGCCTTAGACATTCTTGAGGAGATAGGAATGATGGGATGTAGACCTATTGACACTCCGATGGATCCGAATTTTGATCTTCTTCTGGACAGGGGGAGCCACTTAGTAATCCTGAAAGGTATAGACGACTTGTTGGAAAGTTGAATTTTCTCACAGTGACTACACCAAACATCTCTTTTCCCGTGAGTGTTGTTAGTCAGTTTATGACTTCCCCTTGTGATAGTCATTGGGAAGCAGTTGTTCGTATTCTTCGATATATAAAGTCAGCCCCCGACAAAGGACTACTCTTTGAGGATCAAGGTCATGAGCATATCATTGGATATACAGACGCTGATTGGGCAGGATCACCCTCTGACAGACGTTCGACATTCAGATATTGTGTTTTTGTTGGAGGTAATTTGGTGTCTTGGAAGAGTAAGAAACAAAATGTGGTTGCTCGACTAGTGCAGAGTCAGAATATCGAGCAATGGCGACAACACCTTGTGAGTTAGTTTGGCTCAAACAGTTACTGGGAGAACTAAAATTTGGCAAAATTGATCAGATGGAACTTGTGTGTGATAATCAAGCGACTCTTCATGTCGCATCAAATCCAGTGTTTCATGAAAGAACTAAGCATATTGAGATTGACTGTCACTTTGTTAGAGAAAAGATACTCTCAGGAGATATTGTTTCAAAATTTGTGAAGTCAAATGATCAGCTTGCAGATATGTTCACTAAGTCTCTCACATGTTCTCGTATTAATTACATCTGTAACAAGCTAGGTGCATATAATTTGTATGCACCATCTTGAGGGGGAGTGTTAGAATAGGAATAAGTATTTCTTACTTAGAATAGGAATTAGAATAGGAATAAGAATAGGAATTCTAGTGGGAAAAAGTTTCCAATGTAGTGTCTATAAATAGGGTCTTCATGTAACAATTTAGATGTGCAATTCAATAATATTTTCTCCATTATTTCTCACATTAATTGTCAAGTCATGCCGTTGCAAGCTAAGTTGCTTGGAATCTTCACTTTTGGTGCCGAGCCCGTGTTCAAATGGCCTAGGTGTCGTATCCATACCTAATTTGGTTAACCGAATTTTTTTTTTTTAACCAAAATCAACAGAGTATTTTGGGACAAACACGTATGATTTCCATAAGCTAAGGTCGGACTATAGAAAATGGAAAACCCTGTATAGAGAAATTTCTAATTCAGTCCTTTACCTTTTATCTACTTATGGTATTCTCCTCTTGATCAATATTTTCTATTCGGAATACCTTGTAAGTTTTCCACATAATATCGCATAATATGACATATAACCCTTTTAGATATTTGAATTATATTTAGCCAAATCCCCACACGGCCACACCTGTATCCGTACCCTTGAATCTTAAAGTTTAGATAATGAATGATCCGACCTCTAGATCCAGACCCGTATTGAACACCCGCGCCCGAGCCCAAGCAACTTGCTTGCAAGTATTATTGTCTACTGGCATGCTGTTATGGACAGTGGTCAAGCTGGAATCTTAAATAGGCTGGGCAGTTTTAATTGCAATCAATTAACACCAATTATTAATGGAAAGTGAAAACATGAAAAGGTAATAAAAAGTCAAGTGGAGATGGTCAACTCTAGGAGACAAGGCCGACTTTGGTGTTTAATTGGTGGGAAAGAGAAGAAAGTTAGATCACTTTTGTTTTTGTAAAGACTATGGTCATACCAGATTTATTGGGAGCCCACTTAGTAGTATACCTTAATGCATACTTTTCTTCTGATGAAAATCTGAATTTCTTATGTCATTCCACTCTCAATTGAGACTGGTATGACAAATATCCTCCAGACTATAGCTCTGCCTGTGACTTCTAAATTTTGTCCAGTCTATTAGTGTCACTAATTTTACCAGTTTTTGCTTGCAGGCTGCCAACTATCCAGCAAGAAGTGCAACAGCGTAAATTACTATACATGGGTCTTTATCTTCTTATATGGGGAGAAGCTGCAAATTTAAGATTCATGCCTGAGTGCCTATGCTATATTTATCATCATGTATGGAGTAACTGTTTGTATCTTTAAGTGTTTGTCTGTACCTGATTGTGTCAGTTTCTGTTCAAGTTTTTAAGTTCTAGAACTTGATTTATCTGTGCATCATGTTATTACTTCTCCGAGACATTGAATCATAATTTCTTTAGGATCATCTGGGACAAGTATCTAATTAATCATCATCTCTTTCTCAATAGAATATCCAAGGTTGCTAGGTGTATAATAAAAAGAGATCGAGTTGCTCATTAATTTTGAAAAGTTACCATTTTGAGAAATGACACTCCTATCATTATTGAACTTGGCATTTGAATGTTCAAAAATTCTAAATTGGTAGTTCTGTCAGTTAACTTATTTTAGAGAAGTATTTTTTAGTTGAAAGTTAATAGCGATTCTCACAAAATATGTATTTACCCTTATGTTGATATTGTATACATATCAGTTGTCATATCTTTATCTTTCATGTCAAAATACTTCTCCATGGGTGCAATTTCCGTTCTTTCTTAGAAGATGTCAAGCTGTTATTTATGAAACTGACTTTTATGAAACTGACTTCATATATCTTATGTTGCTTAGTTTCAAACTTGTTTACCCTATCTGCTGCTTTTACATTTTAGGTTTTCCAGTACATTTACTAGTTGCAAATCTTGATTCAGATGGCATTTGAACTTTACGGTATGCTGGCCGGAAGTGTTAGTCCCATGACAGGCGAAACTATAAAACCTGCTTACGGTGGTTCAGATGAGGCTTTCTTGAGGAAAGTAGTGACTCCCATCTATAACACTATAGCAAAGGTATTTCTCCTGCACTGCAGCCCAAAACAACACGATTTCTTCTTTTGAGAGAACACCTTTCTTTTATTTTACTTTTCTGCCTGAACAAACAGGAAGCTAAAAGGAGCAAAGAAAAGTCAAAACATTCTCAGTGGAGAAACTATGATGATTTGAATGAGTATTTCTGGTATATTATTTTACTTTATCTGAATCTCCATTCTCTTTTGTAATGTCACTGATGATTTGCATGGCATTGCAGGTCAGTTAATTGCTTCAGGCTGGGCTGGCCAATGCGCGCTGATGCTGATTTCTTCCATCTTCCTCCTGAAGAACAACGGGCTGATGTAAGTAATATCACCTATTATTTGTCCTTCAGTGTGCTTTCCATTCCTTGCAAGAGCTCCTACTGGTGGGCATGTGATGATTTTCACACAAACAAAATATCTTCCTATTTTAGGTACTTTTAAGTGTTGTAACTGTTAAAAGTGTTTTCTTAGTGAAATTGTTTTACCCCAAAGAGAGAAACTAACTTACCAACAAAAGGTTGGTATCCATGTTCTGTTTCAACCTTGTCTACCTCCACTTATTTGTCTATAGGCTCAATTGTCTTCTCCCATCAGTGCAGGCTCAATCATCAGCTATATAATTATCACCCAGTGTTTCCATCCCTCATATAACACTCTCCACCATTATCATATATTGTTGACATGTCCTAACTGTTGATTTTCTATCACATTAGATTTTCCTTGATGTTTCCATAATGATTGAGAAAAAAGTCAACAAACTGTGTATCAAAAGATGAGCATAATTTTGACAAATATGCTCAAACATTGTAATCACTGAAGGTAAAATCCTAACATGAAATTGCTGAAGAGAAAATGCATAATTTAATCTAGTCAACATGAATATAGGGAGATAATGGATATTGTCTTTGATATTTTCAAACCTAAAGAAGGGGGCACATTAGAACATCTGGAAACCCAGGGAATAAGTGATATTAACCCCTTCATATATGCCTTTGAAAAATGTTATGGTTCTGGTCCGCTATGAATATAGAGGTTATATAGCACAGGTACAGTTGTTGTCAAGTAAAGTGCCTGGATCCAGTTTCCTTGAAAAGCATGACCTCAAGTCAGACTTCATATGTAATAGTAACCCCTTCAAAGATCATCTTTTTGATCTAGTGCCAATTGAATTTGCTTTTTCCTCTTTTGCACATCTATTAGGACCAAAGATCGACTGACAATGGGTTAATAACTGATATAAAACTTTACTGGGGAGGTGTCAAGAAGATGATAGCTTCGATGATGGCTTCTTGCCTGACAGTAGGCTGTAAAGATAAATCATCACCTAGAACATAGAAGACAAAGAAGTAAACTAATTTCACCAGAGGTACAGATGACCAGATTAGATTTTATTTGTCTGGTTTTATTCATGGTGACTAATAGTTAAGAGAAAGAAGTGCTTAAAAAAGGATAATACTAGGTAAAAGTTATTATATGTTCTCCATTCATGATGATAGGCTGTAAAGGAATTACTTGTATTCATGAAGTATAAAGCAATGTCATCACGTGTGAAGATAGCTAGATAATAAGGAGCTGGCTATTCATTCAGATACTACATTCAGGAAGGTCTTTCTTGAAAGCTAGTTATGATGATAGAGGAAAACCCTTCAACAACATTAAGTATATATTGGGGGGGGGGGGGGTAGATTCAGTGCTTAAGTAGAAAGTTTGTCTAATTTAAGGCATCGAACTGTCATACTGTTTGTTGCATGCGGTCCAGTAAACTAGATGAACCCATAGAGCATCAATAAGCTATCAACATAAAATTAAGTAAATCATTTTTCTCTTAGAGGTGGTACATGAACTTTTCTCTGACATAATAGCTTGGTCATCTATGAGGAAGTATGCATGAACATTTACGCCTGTGTTTGGGAAAGATATGCTTCTTATTATTTATGTGGGAGAACATTTGAACAGTGGTATTCATTATTGATTTGGTTATGGTAATGGAGTTTGACATGATTCAGTTTTGAAATGATGGAATTTCACTACTTTTCATTTGCTATTTTTCCCTGTGTTTTACTGTTGAGATTTCATGTAATATCTTAAATCATGTCTGTTGTAATATTGAGTGTTGTTGAAGAGTTCCACATCGGCCTTCAATGAGATGGTGGTTTCTTTATATGCTCTGACAATCCTCACCTCTCGAGCTTTTTGGGTTGAGTTAGGTCCAAGATCCATTTCTTTATATGGTCTTAGAGCATGACCCATCCCAATTCTCGTTTTTCATTTGCATGGAGGTGTGTGTGTGTGTTGAAGAGTCCCACATCGGGATCTTATGGGATGGGTGCTCTTTTTATATGGCTGGGGGCAATCTTCACCTCTTGAACAAACTTTTGGGGTAGAGTTAGCGCCAAGGTCCATTTCTTTGCATGTGCTATTTGAAACAACGAATCTGTTACAATCAAGTGTTTCACATTTAATGTAAATATTGATCATATTCAGGCAAATGAAGCAATTAAAAGGAACCATTGGATGGGGAAAATCAATTTTGTCGAGACCCGGTCGTTTTGGCACATCTTTAGGAGTTTTGATAGGATGTGGGGCTTTTTTATTTTATGCTTACAGGTTAGTCTCCCTGTTTCCTTTGTTTTAATATCTTCTTTTATTTTCTCATTATTTGTATGGCATGTAGAATGTCTTCTGATGCTGGTTTACCTTGTTTACGGAAGGCAATGATCATTATTGCATGGAATGGATCTGGCAATCTAGGTTCTATTTTTGAAGGAGATGTGTTCAAGAGAGTGATGAGCATTTTCATTACAGCCGCCATACTGAAGCTTGCTCAAGGTGAGGGTTTTATTTTGACAAAGACTGGCTAGATTATAATTTAATATTCTTTTCGCTGTTAGTTTCCTCATTTTTTACAATGTGGCTTCTCACAATGTGAAATTAAATCACTTGGAGGGCATTCAATGGAAGTTGTATGATCCTATCAATATGAAATGTCATATCTCATGATGTGGGGCAGTACTCAACTAGTTTCTGTTTTCAACTGTCTTGATGAATATTGTTAAATGAAAAGTTTCTCAAGATCAATTACTTTGAGAAGGCCCTCACTGTTCTGTGATAAAAAAAATATGCTCCAACTTGTTTGAACCAATTGTATTTCTAAGTCTTAAATGAGCAGTTTATCAAGATCAGTAACATTGAGAAAGCCACCACTGTTTTGTGTAAAAAAAATTGCTCCAACTTATTTAAATCAATTGTATAACGGTAGGAGTCTTTTATTCGTAGCACTCTCCCGTGTTTGAGACCAATGGTTAACACTCGAGATGACTGATCAAACAGCTTATGAGAAGATTGAAACCTAAAATGAACATGCATTAAGAGAGGTTTGATGTCATGAGAGGCAGAACTGAAATTGAGTTTATGGCTTGAGAATTCTAGAAAATGCATTTTATTGAGTTCGTTATAATTTTTTTATGCATACTAAGCATGTCTTTTTAAACTTATTGAGTTTGAGCCAAACCTATAGGGGTTACTATAGACATAGCTCTGGGCTCTGGCTCCCCCCTAGATGTCATCATGATGTGGGATTAAAAATGAATGACATGATTAGTTCCTATGCTACAAAATTTGAGCATCCACCAATTATTTGTCACATACCTGCAAGTAATGTTGGAACTTTTTAATCTTAGCTAATAGCATATCAACAACGAATTATTGATCACATTGGTTAAATATAATTTAACTGGTCACAGACTTTGTTGTTCCTAACTAATAACTTAAATAAACTAGCGACATTTCAGTGATGTCTACATCTGTCCTTGTTTTCTTTGGATTGCTTATATGAGGAAAACACATGTTTAGTTGGGAGTTTATTGGCCTGAGTGTCTAAGATATCCCCTTTTTAGAAAAAGAATCTGGATAGGTTTCTGAAGAAAAACTTGGATACGTGCTTTAAGTTTTTGCAAAGGATGAGAAGCCTCTGCGGATTTTATTGTGAATTAAGTCCTATTATTCATATACTTTATCTTCATCTGTTTTAGAAAAATCATTATAACTATGATTATTTTGTTGGCAATGCTATCTTGTGTATGCAGCGGTTCTGGATATAATCATGAGCTGGAAATCGAGACACAGCATGTCATTCTATGTCAAGCTAAGATATGTGTTTAAAGCTGTTGCAGCAGCAGCATGGGTGGTAGTGTTGCCAGTAACTTATGCATATAGCTGGAAAAATCCTCCAGAGTTTGCACAGACTATTAAAAACTGGTTTGGAAATGGTTCAAGTTCGCCTTCTCTATTCATCATAGCAGTTCTTTTTTACCTGTCACCGAACATGCTATCTGCATTGCTGTTTGTGTTCCCTTTCATCCGCCGTTTTCTTGAGAGGTCAGATTACAAGATTGTGAGTTTGGTAATGTGGTGGTCCCAGGTATGCAAACATCTTCATTATTTTAGCTTATTTTTCAGTCTATTTCAAGTTTTTGAGTTCCCTTCTTTGGATATATTCCCCTTCTTCTGGGTGGTCTTTGATCTCATACTTCTAATATAATCTTTATTACAGCCTCGGCTTTATGTTGGAAGAGGCATGCATGAAGATGCATTTTCTCTTTTCAAGTAAGCTACTGCATTGGAATATTATATAAAAAGAACTTTCATGTTCTGCTGTTCCTTATGATTGATTATTATATTTATTGTAATGGTCTTTTTTCCAGATACACACTATTTTGGGTTCTCCTCCTGGCTGCAAAATTGGCATTCAGTTTTTACGTAGAGGTGCTTCCCTCATTTCTTGTTCTGTCATTATGCTCGTCTGACTGCTCTTAAAGGGATTACTATTTTTTCTACTATTTGCTTTGATAGCAAAATACTATACAGAACACTATGTAGATGGAAAAATTCCAAGTATTTAGAGTTTGTGTATCTTTCATCTTACTTTTTGAAGTGGTGCAAATAAGACCTAACTTCAACATTTACGTGCAAAACAGTACCTAATTCTAACAGTGTTTCATTTTCTGGATTGAAAAAACAACATGCATCTTGCACATGAAGATCTAAAAAGATTCACTTATTTAAAATTATGATAAAATTCACTTACCCGTTTTGTGTTATAAATTTCATTAGAAGTACTAAACATTAGTTTATATTTTTTAAAATTATGATAAAATTCGTTTCTTCTCTTTTTGCGTTTCTATATAGATAAGTAAACTTCTATCTCAATTAATTCAAGGGTTATTTAATTTTACTTAAATTTTAAATACTCAGAAAATAAAATATCTCATGTCTGTAAAACTTTTATGTGCTATTTAAATAATACAGGTAAGTGAAATGAGAAAAGAAAAATCCACCAAGACTAGATGTTTTACTTCTAGATGTCATGTTGGGATTATTTTTGTTTTGGCTAGTTCTGACACTTTTTTCTTGAAATGCCACAAAAGTTCTATAAACATGAGATTGTCTTCTGTCTCTTGGGTATTAGAATTAAAGTTTCTTAGTTAATTGAGATACAATTTATTCTTACATAAAACTACCAAAAGGCAATAAATATATCTTACAGTAGTTATTGTTATAATTAATTCTTTAACTAAATAGTATTATACTAAGAGGATGTATGCATATTGGAGGTTGGATGTCAACTAATGAGTTCCATTCCCCAAAAAATAAAATACTAATAAATAAGTGTAAACGAGCTTTGAGCCATTAAAATGCTAACAAAATGTGTTGTGAGCAACGCATTTGATCTTTTCATCTAAAAGTTGCATTCAAATCAAAAAAAAGAAAAAAGAAAGTAATGAATACCATAAATTTTTGGATTACTCATATGATCTTTGAATCCTGAGGTTAATTGACGTAAAACATTTACTCATAGGTAACCTTTGTGATCCTTCAGCAAGCATGCAATTTCAGTGAACTTTAGATCTAATTAATTTAGTATTTTATCAATTTAAGTAGATTGTAAAATCTTTTGGATATTTATACAAGTTTTAAGCCAATATCAATTTTTAAATAAATTAAGCTATTTATAATAGTACAAGTTGATGACCAGGAAGTATAGAGGTGTTCGTAATTTGGTATATACCGAATTATCGAATCAAAAATCGAAAATATCGGTAGTATATATGGTATTTGGCTTAAGTTTTGAAAGATTGATATTTTGGTACGATATTCGCTAGTTAGAAAAAGCATACATTACACAATGCACATATATTAGGTTATAACATTAACATTAAAGGCCTAAAATCTTACTTTATCAATAAGATTACCTTTTATTTTCCACCTTTTTTTTACTATATACTTGGCTTTACCACTGTTCTCTTAGGGCCTGCTTATCTTTCCGGTTTTCCCACCTTTAAGCTTTATAAATCAGTAATCGAAAATTTATCTTCACCGCCTATATATTTATTTCAGAACTGATGGTAGTGTAGTTGAAATTTCATACATGATCATATATGTCGTTCCTTTAACTCACTAATAGGGCAGACGAGTGCACTAAAGCTTCCACTTTCCTTTATACTCACTCTCTACAAAAAAAAAAAGTTCCAAAAGGTACTTATTTTATTATTGTGATTTGGTCACGAGAAAAAAAGAAAGTCACAGTTCTCTATCTACGCCGAGCAAACCGAGTTAGCGAACTGAATAAATCTAAAACTGAAAGAAAAAACAGTACATACGAAATTCAATTAGGTATGTTATTGGTATAGGATTTAAATAAACTGAATACGGAACCAAAATGTCTAAAAACCTTATCTAACGATGGATGAACATCCCTACTTGGAAGAGACTAGGGATGACAAAATGGGTATATTATATGAGTACACATTCAAATTACCCATCAACTCATTTAAAATGAGTATAAAATGAGTCAAACTCACATTACCCATTTAAAAGTGGGTAGTTAAATGGGTAAAGAGACTCATTTATAAAAGAAAGAGAAGTGACATAAATTTTTGAAGGTGTTTAGGTGGTCGGGGTAGGGATGGGTGGGATAAGGAAAAAAAGCGATTGTTTTTTTTGAAAAACAACTTTATTTTTGGGTAGGGGCTTTGGGTTTTTAAAAAAAATAATTATTGAGGCTTTAGGGTTGTGGGGTGGGTGTGCGGGGGTGAAGAGTGAGGTAAGAGATTTTGCTTTTAAAGCTTTTGACATGATCCTATAATAATGATATGGGTAAATATGGATGCCCATCTTATCCGTTGGGTAACTCGTTTTTACCCATTTAAAATATGAGTGGAGTCGAGTATTTTATCTATTTTTATTTAACTCGTTTTCGATCGATTCATTTTAGACTCGACCCGTTCGTTTGCCAGTTCTAGAAGAGACTTGTATTTTATTTGTCATAGCTTCTCTATAGTTTGAAAATAATCAATTTCTTTTCTAGAAACTAAAATTTAGGAAGACAACTGCAATATGAACTGTGCTTCAACCACACAGTCTCTTTTTAGATTGTTTCTAGTTGTATTTCCATGTAATAGCTTACGAGGAAAGAAAACTAAGGTACTTGCATGAATTAATCTGAAACTTGAATATTTTGTCATCTAGTCCCAGACCATTATTGAATCTTTTCATCTATTTCAAGGCCATTATTCATACTCCATGGGTAGCATAAATTTGTTAGTTGAAAAATATCTGCTGTTTAATCATCTTCATGCTAATTTATTTTGATATCACTTTTTTGTCTACACACATGTCAAATATTGTCTCTCAAAATACATGATGAAAATGTTGAAATGTTTTACTTTTGCAGATACAACCTCTTGTAGGTCCAACAAAAGATATCATGAGAGTTCGCATTGGTGTTTATAAATGGCATGAATTCTTCCCTCGAGGTACTTAAATGGAAGTCAAATTGAATATTAACATATACATGAGGATACACTTATACGATGAAGTAGAGATTTGTTAATTAATACTGTTTTTCTTATGGTTGGATACTTGCAGCAAAAAACAATATCGGTGTCGTGATTGCACTATGGGCTCCTATTATTCTTGTATGCATATCAATTTGCATGCTTCTCATTCTTTTAGCTTCTCCGTTTTCACCTTTTCTGTACAAAATCTTAATTGAAGACTATTCCAGGTCTATTTCATGGACACTCAGATTTGGTATGCTATTTTCTCTACCATATTTGGAGGCATCTATGGCGCGTTTCGGCGTCTTGGAGAGGTTGGTAGAGCTTCCACCCACTAATTGACGTTAGTAACTTAGGTCGCTTCCCATATAATTTATAAGCTTTATGTTGGATGCTATGAAATTCTCTCTCAATTAATATCTTCTTCTACATGCTTGTTTGTTTGGATCATCTCAATGTCAGATGTATGTTTATTTATCTACCAGAATCCTATGCATCATTTGAGTATCACATAGATTTTAGAAAGTATGCATGTAGTAAATGATATTTATACAATCTATGAGATGCATAGTTTTTTATGAATGCTGTTCAAAGATCCTAGCATGTGAGGTAAGTAAGATAAGATTTTCTTTTCTCCCGAAGTCTGCCTTCCATCTTGAATTCCATTGGTTTTCCACAGTTCACTAATGTTTTTCTGTTTTGGGGTGATAAGTTCTCTTCCTGTCTTATGCTTTCAGATTCGCACGTTGGGAATGCTTAGATCGCGGTTTCAGTCACTGCCAGGAGCATTTAATGCTTGCTTGATCCCAGTGGAAAAGGATGAAAAACGTAAAAAGGGACTTAAAGCCTCCTTATCTAAGAAATTTGATGAGGTCAAGCCCTAGACATCTCTTTCCATTAACTATGTAGAGATCAGTGTTAATATTTTGTTAATTTTGTTGGTCCTTGCAGGTCACTTCTAGTCGAGGAAAGGAGGCTGCAAAGTTTGCTCAAATGTGGAATAAAATAATAGAGAGTTTCAGGGAGGAGGATCTGATAAATAATAGGTACTGTGATAATGGTGGTAGAGGCAAACAATCCTTTTCTTGAGAGCTTGGATGCGCTGATTTCCTCCTTATGTAGTTTCATGTTTTGTTTATTGTTTCTTTTCCGATTTCCTTCTCTTCCCTTTTGTTATATCCCTCTCTTCTCCCTTGCAATATTACTCTTACAGAGTTAACTTGCTGTGCTTACAGGGAAAGGAACTTATTGCTTGTGCCATATTGGGCTGACCCTGATCTAGACCTTATCCAGTGGCCTCCATTTCTCTTAGCTAGCAAGGTTTGGGATCTTACAAGCTTCTTTATTTTCTAAACCTTAAGGAAATTCAATGATAACCTTATTAAGTGGTGTTTATCTCACATGACTGCTATTAGCTTCCTATTGCGTTGGATATGGCTAAAGATTGCAATGGAAGAGATCGTGAGCTGAACAAAAGGTTGAGTGCCGACAGTTATATGCGCAGTGCCATTCGTGAGTGCTATGCTTCATGTAAAAGCATTATAAATGTTTTGGTCTTTGGTGAACGTGAACAGCTGTAAGTTTCCATCTGTTACATAAACTTATTCGGCAAACTTGCAGAGAACAGTTATGACTCCTTGAACTGTTTCTAATTATTTAATTGGAAATCAATATTTTCAGGGTGATACAGGAAATTTTCTCAAAAGTTGATGAACACATAGCTGACGGTAACCTGATAAAAGAGTTTAACATGAGCGCACTACCTACCCTCTACGAACAATTTGTGCGGCTTATTGATTTTTTGGTAATAGTACCCTATACAAAATTTTCAGCTAAGAATTGAGTGTTTCATAGAGTTCTACTAAAGTGTTGCTTAATTCCACAGAAAGAAAACAAAAAGGAGGACAAGGATCATGTAGTTATTCTCTTGCTTGATATGTTAGAAGTTGTGACCCGTGACATAATGGAAGACTCTGTTCCTAGGTAGATAATGAGGGAGCAAGTTTCTTTCTTCTTTGTTTGATTGTTGATCATTTTGTTTATTTTCATGACTCCTTTTTGTAGTTTGTTAGATTCCACCCATGGTGGCTCCTATGGGATGCATGATGGAATGATTCCAAATGCAAAATATCAGCTCTTTGGCACCCTCAAGTTTCCTGTAACAGAAACAGAAGCATGGAAGGAAAAGGTGATCAACTAAATCAAGTAACATATTATAAGTGTTCTGTTAATTTTGTTGCATGATATAGTTTCAGACTATAACTGGATTATAATATACGATAGAAAATATGAGATGACAGGTCTAATTCCATAGCATGATAAATATGGTAAGGGACTAAGGTTGATTCAAAATAAGCAAGTGGAAGACCTGAAACACATTTTTGTCTGTGCCCCTTGTTCAATTATATGTAGCGATTTTCTAATACAACAATCTTAAAAAGATGTTCTCTTCACTCAGTCATCGAATGTTGAGAGATTTGAAATGGAAACCACTATATGTGTCTGTGTTTACAAATGTGCTCATGTGGATGGGTGCGAGCATGTATGTATGTGTTTGTATATATATCTTTCACATGCCATAAAAGCATAGATTTGGAGTGAAGAATGTGTAGGACAATCTTAGAATGATGTGTGTGCACGTGGGCATAAAGAGAGAGAGAGAGAACGCTACGGTTGGAAGAAAAAGTATCAAAATCTAGTGCCAGGTTATTGTTACTAGGTGAAACCCTTTCAATAACTTCGCTTCAAATTTGGTAAAGGAGAGTCTTCAGTTATCTTCTTTGATCCACACTCATATGAAGCTTCTCGTTCTTCCAGATTAGAAGGCTTCACATGCTGCTAACTGATAAGGAATCGGCCATGGATGTGCCTACCAATTTGGAAGCTAGACGGCGCATCTCGTTCTTCTCAAATTCATTGTTCATGGACATGCCTCACGCCCCCAAAGTTCGCAATATGCTTTCCTTTTCGTAAGTTTTATGACTAAAACATTAGTTGTCAATTTTACGTAATCACAGTGCATCATGATACTATTGTGGGGATGTTAGTTAAAACTCCATCATGATACTATTGTGGGGATGTTAGTTAAAACTCAATTTATTCCTGTATAGCTTGTTGGTATTAATGATAGAGCAAGGCTTGCTCTTTGTGGATACGACACTAAAACATGTTATGTCTTTATATAAACATTGGTTTGGTTTCATTTCCCTTGGAAATGTTCTCATACAAGAATCTAACTCTTGTTTAAGTTATCAGTAAAATGGATAAACTAGTCTTGCTTTATCCTTGTGAAATTGAATAATAGTTGTCTAGGAGCTCATCTGCACCCAAAAATTCTATTAGGTAGAGTACATTTACAAAGCTAACATATAAGAAACACTATATACAGTTTAGTTGATACACTACATAACATTTACGTTTAAGACCCTCTACCCCCTCCATCTGGAACTTCCAAGAGCTTTACTGGAAGTATCTGTCAATTGATCATTTGAATTAACATATGCAGCCATAGTATCCCTGGATTGCAACTTCTATCTAACAAACTGCCAATCAACTCAATGTGTTTAGTCCTTTAGTGAGAAGTTGTAGCTATAAGCTGCCTTTCTATTACAATATGACTTGATGATTGCTTATTAACTCCCAAAGCAACTGCTTCAATAACAACAATTCAGATGTAGTGTAAGGCTATGGCCTATACTCTGCCTCACTGCTTCAACACTTGGTCGAGCACCACATTTTTATTTTTATTTTAAATTTTCTCCAAGAGGCCATATTTCCTCCAATCAATCTACATTTCCTACTGATGTGGAACCATCACAATGTATCCAACTGCTGCTGTATGAACTTCATCCTCATACAGTAGGACTATCTGACCTACTCCTATAGCACTCTTAAGGTACTTACCACATCTCAATGAGTGTCAATTGGAGAATCTAGAAATTGACTTACAACACTCACCGGGAAAGAAATGTCCGGGCTGGTAACTATAAGTTCGATTTGCAACCAATCAATGATATCTCCCAACATCTAGGAAGGGCTTCCCTCCGCTGGTACCAAGTTGACATTAGGATCCATTGACATTTCCATGGGCTTATACTCCAGTCTTCTAAGATGTCTAACACATGCCTTCACTATGATATGTTTTTTTTATAAGGTTAAATATCTTATTTATCAATATGGGAAATTTTCCCATATACATGCAGAATACTAAATAGTAGAGAATCTACAATTTATATGATGGTAACAGCATGGATAACATAGATCATATATATGCTTTAGAAGAGCTTGATGGACACCAAATAAAGACATAATGTGTTGAAGGTCCATCAAAATGAAAAGGATGGAGAAAAAAGCTATGTGTGCAAGTGGCCATCTCTTAAATTCAAGAAATCACAAAAGAAGGCAATCAAACAAGGCCCTTATATAAATGAGGGTAAAATTGTCAAAAAAGTGTCTTCTTTATTTCCTTTGTATGTAGTAGTTTTATCATTTTGCAAGACTTAGATTATGAAGATCATGATGAATTGAATATTTGAGAGCTTTGAAGCTTGTAGTTTCTGGGTGTAGCCTAGCATTAGTGTAATTCATAGTTGGTAATTGTAGTTGAGTGATTAGGATGGATTCCCAATATTGCTTGTGTTAACTTCTTATAGCTTAATCAATCATCGAGTTACCCTTTTTTGTGGATTCAATTTGGTTTTCTTATTTTTGATTGATTTTGGGTTTATGTTATTTGATCCAACGTTCAAAGTTGGCTCTAGACTTTTCTTTAAGTTCCAACTTTTGGTTCATCACCGACTACATGTATGAGATGATCAACAGACCATGGGGTCACCTGATGATACATGACTGTGGTGATGGGTAAGAGGTTCAATAGTTCCATTCCAATCTGATTTTATCTTTAATTGTCCGTGAAATCCAAGATTCCATCATAGCTAGGCCTTGCGAGAATTCCTCCCATCATAAACCAAGTACGTACTAAGGGTTGCACCATGACTCAAACCCTATGTCTAAGTCAAGAATATTGTACCATTCTCATACCAAACAGCGATCCTTTGGATCGGGATTCTTCCCTCATGATCGACCTCTCCTAGTGGCTAGTGCCATATTTGACCATTGAGAAACGCCTTGGGTCATCCCAAACTGTCGAAGGACACCAAAGATGCATAAGGCTACAAGCCTTCCAACCCAATTAGCTCAATGAAATAGTTCTGGTTGATTCTTAACAAAACTCAGTCATGGACCCATAGTAGTCACCCATGAATACGATTCCCTATGAGGTGGGTCAGGAAAAGGCGCCACTCTTCTTCATCGTTTGGGTGTCCACATGCTCAATCTCATCGCATGACTTCTAATTTTGTTGCGTAAGTCCCCTTCAATGCCATTGTATGCCTGTCTTCGATAGAAGTGTTGCAACACCCATATCTGTAGCAACAAGTTACTGCCCCTGAAGTGATCATATCTTTTAGATCAAAGAGATAGAAATCGAAATATTTCTGCTAAGATCATAGGTTTGATGGTTACTCCAACAGGTCCTCTAAACATGTAAATGACCATAAGTTGGTGTATTGTTGACGCAATCTCTTCTCTTCTGAGAAGTCGCACAAACCGAATTGCACCAACTTTGAAACTAAGGAATTCAAGAAAGTTACAGAGGAGTACAGGACACCCCTCCCGTGTGTTTGCGTACGGCCAAAGACTCGATAGGAAGTGGAAATGAGAAAGCAATAACAAGTAGTGTTTGATTAAACAAATAAGGAACACAAGTTTGGATTAGACTTGCGTCCTTTCAAACAAAGCATGATTATAAATAAAAAAATATAACAAACAGTGTATTTAAAATAAACAATTAATCGCCAATTGGAGAAGGCATATTATCACGTGAACTGGAAGTTTTTGTTGAAGATGCTTGCATGTTTGGGTCTTGGAAGGAGGTGGATTCAGTGGATCAAGTTTTGCATCTCCGCTGTCAGATTCTCTGTCTTCATAAATGGTGCACCTAAAGGTTTTTTCCTTGCTAAAAGGGGTTTGAAGCGGGTAGATAACCTATCTCCTTTATCATTGTCATGGAGGGCCTAAATAACATGATAAAGGTGGCTTGAGAGAATGAATGCCTCAGGGGTTTTGAGTTAGCCAGAACTTAAACCTCAACATCAAATGTCAACATGGAAGTCACTCATTTACAGTATGCAGATGACACGTTAATATTTTGTGATGCTAATGAAGGAAACTATTGGTTTTAAGATCAATCTTGGTGCTGTTTGAAGGATTCTTTGCTTTACATATCAACCGGAGAAAGAGTCAATTGTATTCTATTAATAATGTCTCTAATGTGGAGGAACTGTCTTGGATTTTGGGAGGGAAAGTAGGTTTTTGGCTACCATTTATCTGGGCATGCCCTTAGGTGCTAAATAAAGGCTTTGAACATCTGGAATCCCGTATTGAAAAGTGCGAGAAGAAGCTTACCTGATGGAAATCTCAATATATCTCCTTGGGAGGCAGAGTCACTCTCATTAATTATGTTTTGGATTCCTTGCCTACGTATATGATGTCCATCTTTCCCATTCCTGACGGGGTGATACAAAGATTGGATATAAAATTAGGAGGAATTTCTTATTTAAAGGGACTGAGGAAAATGATTCCACTGTCCGACATTTAGTCAAGTGGAACAAGGTTCTCTGGGATCTAGGAAAAAGCAGAGCAAAGCCCTTAGACTAAAGTGGTTATGGAGGTATTCTCTAGAGCCTCAACCATACTGGGAAAAGTAATTCAAGCAAAATATGGGGTAAGCCTGTGGAAGTCCAGAATCTTGTGGCCTCTCTTGAAGATCAATACAACTATCAGGGTAGGCAATGACAATAAGACTTCATTTTGGGAGGATAAATGGTTGGGCATTACTGTTTGGAAAGAAAGAAATGCTAGATTTTTTGAGAGCAAGAGCTGTGGTCTTCAAAAGATCAAACTAAATTGTATCAGGCTTTTTTGCTTCTGGTGCAAACAGATGTATTTAGAGGACACTGAATCCATTATAGATATCCTAGGTTCCTGTTAGGATTCAGATTCAGTTTTCTTACTTTTTTGACAGTAAATATGGTTTCCAGTGCAACCCATGCACTGGTCCAATGAATATACACAAATGTTACCTTCTAAAAAAAAATAATATGTTATGATTCTCCACAAAAATATCCCAATCTTCTATATAAACTAAAATTTCATGGGTACACCAAAAAGAAACTAAAAATGAGAGGCTATTATTTAGGACCCGCACACCCACTCCCCGCTTTTTGGAATGAAATCAAAGTTTGGACTGGAGTTTGGCTCCTCATTTGTAGTTCTTCGCTCTAACCTTCAAACGACAGATGCCTTAGGACCTGCTTATCCACTCCTCACTCTCCAGATGTGGATAGGTTACCAAGACCATTAGTACACACCTGAATTACAGTGTTAAACTTTTCTCTAGATGTTGGTACAAGTGGTCAAACTACTGAGTAGACACTAGGTTTTTAGTACAACACTTCTTATGATAAAGAAAAAAAGTTGTTCTTAGTATCGAGAAGTCTATTAAGTCCCAACGTTCAGTTAGATTCTTGAGCTAACACAAAATTTCTGAAGTGATTTTGTCCTTATCTGTAGCGTTATTATTTCTTGGCCACTAGGATCGTTATAGAATTCTGAAGATACTGAACCTTCTTCTACTAGAATTGTATAGATACTGAACTCTAGCATGAAGTGATATTTTTCTTAGATGCTGCTCTTTTCTCAAAACTAAACAAAACTTTTGACCTCATTGATTTTGTCAACTTGTGTGATTGTCACAACTGATGACCTCGTGCCTGGCGAAGCTATAATTACATCAATTGAGATTAAATCAATGCTATTATTTGTTATAGTGAGTGGTTCTGCCCGAAATAAGGTGACAATTCAGTTGTAATATGACAAGCTAAATGCATTATGGATTGCTGCTCGAAGTCAGTCTGGACAGATCTACGGAATGATGGTGGATGTTAGTTTCTCTCTTTGGTGATGATTGCATGGAATCTAGGGGAGCTTGGAACTGTGGTTTTACTGGAATTGAAGAGACGAGTTTCAAAGAAAAAATTAAAGATGATTTTATAGGAGAGATTCGTATGATCTTACATGTCTAAACTCTCAACAGAAAAAACCTAGTGTTAGCACTTAGTCAGTTAGATGAGTGGTCTTTTCCCTGGTATGCTTATTCCCTTAGCCTTCATCTAATAAATTATTATGTTATCAAAACAAATTTATATGTGTTCTCCATGAACTTGCAACCATTGGGACCTAGTTCACTTCGGTTTACATCTTTCATCTGTGTGCATTATGTCATAGAAGTCAATTACTTTAACTTGGACCAATTGACTTCTTTTCTCTAATTATATGTGATATTTTTTCGCTTTTTAGTATTTTGACACCTTACTTCAACGAGGAGGTTCTTTTCTCAATAAATTCACTGGAAAGGCCAAATGAAGATGGTGTTTCTATACTGTTTTATTTGCAAAAGATATACCCAGGTTAGCTTTCTAATTGTAAACCTAAGCATGAAATGGACTTACCTTGACCTATTATGATTCCAAGTTATTCTTTATGTCTAATTCAATATGAAAATCCCTTAAAGATGAATGGGAGAACTTCCTTGAAAGGGTTGATTGTCTCACTGAGGACGGTCTTAGGGGTAACACTAGATTGGAAGAAGAACTCCGTCTCTGGGCATCATATAGAGGCCAAACATTGACTAAAACAGGTATGGTTAGCTTTATGCTTATTCTGACCTTCAGCAGCAGCATATTTTCTTGAGAAATTTCTTAATTTGGATGCAATTGATCAATTGTATTAATCAGTACGAGGTATGATGTACTATCGGCAAGCTTTGGAACTTCAGGCTTTTCTTGATATGGCAAAGGATGAAGGTTCGTACGAGAATTATTTCTATTCTTCCCATCATCTTGAAGAGTAGAGTTTGTCATGAATTGCAGTTTCTACATATTTTACAGAGTTAATGAAAGGCTATAAGGCTGCTGAATCTAATACTGATGAACAGCCAAAAAATGAGAGGTCCTTGATGTCACAATGTCAGGCAGTTGCAGACATGAAATTTACCTATGTGGTGTCATGCCAGCAATATGGCGTTCAGAAACGGTCTGCTGATCATCGTGCTCAAGACATTTTGAGACTAATGACAAAGTATGATCCAGAAAAAACAACTTTGGTTTATTTTATGTTTTAAATGTTTACTTTTTCATTTCTAAATTTTAATCCTTGTGTTTTTTGTAAGGTACCCTTCTCTTCGAGTAGCTTACATTGACGAGATTGACGAAACTGGCAAAGATAAATCAAACAGGACTGGTGATAATAAGGTTTATTATTCAGCCCTCGTGAAGGCTGTACCAAGGTCTGTGGACTCGGCAGAGCCAGATCAGAAGTTAGATCAGGTACCTATTGCAGGTGTTGAATTGGAACATTATGCATCACCTAGAAGCTAAAACAGATCACTTTTTCCTATTCTAGTTTCCCTTTTCTTTCTGGTTTGCCTTTTATTAAGAGTGTCATAACAAGAGTTCATCTTAAGTTCTATTGGTCCTTGGATGTATGGTCCTGGTTTGTGGACTTCCTTTTATATAGTTTAGTTCTTTTGGCTGGATTGCATCTCTGCAAATTATTTTTCTCAATCTACATAGAGTTTGTGCTTGGATACTGAGAATCCGTACAATTGTTGCTGGAGATTATAATTATATACACTGTTCCAAATCGCACAATTGTTTCCCGAGATTATAATTATATATCTCTTCTCAGTTACAAAAGCAGGTAAAATCTCCAACTTTTATTCATCAGCTACAAACTGGCTCTTACGTTGTAGATACATCTGCATTTTCTGGTCCATATATTACTTATTCTCTACAATTAACTTCTTAAATAATTTTGTCTAGGTTATTTATCGAATAAAACTTCCTGGACCTGCTATATTGGGAGAAGGAAAGCCAGAGAATCAAAATCATGCGATTATATTTACTCGTGGGGAAGGATTGCAAACAATAGATATGAACCAGGTAGGTATCTGATACGATTCTCATTTACTATGAGAAAAAGTTGGCATGTTTGGTTTGACGCCACATTATTACTTTTTCAATCAAAAGGATAACTACATGGAAGAAGCCCTTAAGATGAGGAATTTGTTGCAAGAATTTTTGAAAAAGAATGGAGTGAGAAATCCAACTATTCTGGGATTGCGGGAGCATATTTTCACTGGCAGGTATGGAGATGGGCCTTTCTAGCGAGCCAATAACTTTTTGTTGCTACAATGGGAATGGAGAAAGATTATACTTGTGCATGAGAATTTCGTCTTGACAGTGAAATGTAATTTCTTATGAGCTAACGTTTTGATTTCTCGATGCAGTGTTTCTTCACTAGCATGGTTTATGTCAAATCAGGAAACCAGCTTTGTTACTATTGGGCAAAGATTGTTGGCCAATCCATTGAAGTAAGTAGCCAATAACTAGTTAAGATGTGAAGTATCAACTCTTTTGTTGAGTGCCAACTTGAACTGTTATATGCTAGTAGAATTTTGCCCTCCTCTCTCTTCTTTTCTGTTTTCTGTTCTGTAAGTAGCCTACTGATTACAGGAGTTATTTTCTAATGCACTGAAATCATGCTTTTCTTCTCTCTTTTCTCTCTCCGTTTATATCCATTCTCCTTGTTCTTAGTCCCTTGTGTAGCCAGAGGCTAAATATCTGATATTTAGTACTTGAACGCCTTTTCATGTCTAGTTGCGTAGGTGAACTACTTATGAAAGTTAATGAACCTTCTTCTAGGTTATCCTACTTGTCGCCCTGTGACTAATTTTTACTTGGTAAGGTTTGATTACCTATTTGTGATCGTAGGATAAAGTGATGCAACATCCTATGTCAAGCTTAGTTGCATGGATTCTGGATCATAGTAATGCGCATATGTCTTTTCATCCGAGTAGGTCAAAAGGTTTTACTGACATGAAGTTTCTCGTCTATTTTGGATGCTTTGTCTCAGAGTACGTTTCCACTATGGTCATCCTGATGTATTCGATAGATTGTTTCATTTAACAAGAGGTGGTGTGAGCAAGGCTTCCAAAGTCATCAACCTAAGTGAAGACATATTTGCCGGTATTTGAAAACCCACATACTTTGACACGTAAATCCTGTAGTTTTGTCTACTCTTACAAATTTTGTTGCATCTTTTAGGTTTTAATTCTACCCTGCGGGGGGGTAATGTTACTCACCATGAGTACATCCAAGTTGGTAAAGGAAGAGATGTTGGCCTTAACCAAATTTCACTGTTTGAGGCAAAGATAGCTAATGGGAATGGTGAGCAGACAATGAGTCGTGATGTATACAGGCTTGGACATCGATTTGATTTCTTCCGTATGCTATCATGCTTCTTCACCACTATAGGATTCTACTTTACTACCTTGGTACTGCACAACTGCTTCTCCAGTTTAGACTTACATGATCCTAACCGGGTTTATTCTCTTTATAGTCAATCTAAAAAAAATGTATCTTCTTTGGCAGATAACCGTCATTATTGTATATGTATTTCTTTATGGTCGGCTGTATCTTGTCGTCAGTGGGCTTGAAGAAGGATTGAGTTCACACCCAGCTATTCGAAATAATAAGCCTCTTCAAGTTGCTCTTGCCTCTCAGTCTTTTGTGCAAATTGGCTTATTGATGGCATTGCCCATGATGATGGAGATAGGCCTTGAGAGGGGCTTCCGCAATGCCTTAACTGATTTTGTGCTGATGCAACTACAACTTGCTCCTGTTTTCTTTACATTTTCTCTTGGAACAAGGACCCACTATTATGGGAGAACATTGCTCCATGGGGGTGCTCAATACAGAGGCACTGGTCGTGGCTTTGTTGTATTTCACGCTAAATTTGCTGAAAACTATCGTTTGTACTCCCGAAGCCATTTTGTCAAGGGAATTGAACTGATGATTCTACTTCTTGTGTACCATATATTTGGTAGATCATACAGAGATATGGTGGCATATGTTCTTATAACCGCATCTATATGGTTCCTGGTTGTTACATGGCTCTTTGCCCCATTCTTGTTCAATCCTTCTGGATTCGAGTGGCAAAAGATTGTTGATGACTGGACAGATTGGAATAAATGGATAAACAATCGTGGTGGTATCGGTGTATCCCCAGAAAAAAGCTGGGAATCTTGGTGGGAGAAAGAACATGAGCATCTTTATCATTCAGGGCTCCGTGGCACTGTAGTGGAGATATTATTATCATTGCGCTTTTTTATATATCAATACGGACTTGTATATCACCTCACAATTTTGAACAACGAAACAAGTTTTCTGGTACGTCCTTAGTTTGCATTTCAGTCTGCAGAAATGATCAACTGAAATATTCAAGTACTGACTCCTTTTGTTTCTGCTGCATATTCAGGTTTACGGCGTGTCTTGGATCGTCATTTTCGTGATATTAGCAGTAATGAAGGTGAGTTCTAAAATGTCACTTTCTTATTGTATTCATTGATAAGTTCCCTCAGAATCTCAGAACTTAAAGAGATTCACAATCTTATATCATAAAAACGTAAAAAGAATACATGACTTAGTATGTGATGGTTACCTGTTTTTAGCTATAATTTATGGTTACAAATACTAACCTTTTTCTTTTACAGGAGATTTGACTTTTCAATTATAATTTCCAGCTATTCACATATTTTCTCGCATCTTGTTTATCTCTGTTTTGCACCAGTGGAGTGTGTTTTTGAGGCTTAGTAGATACTCTCTATGTTATAACAATGTTTTTCCTTAAAAATCCAACTATTGGTAATTACTGAGATCAGATGATTCAATAAAATGTAGCCAACGATGGTCAGTTTAATTGAAGTATGATTATGATTTGATTTGAATCAGTCGATTTCTGAACTTCTTGACTTGTGCCCTTTACCCGAGGGCAAACTGCAAAATCATGGGAAGGAGTACTTTGCTTGCTTCCTCTGTCAATTTTGCTTGCTGCACTTGTGGTGTTTGTGCTGATTAAAGTTTTGGCTTGCCTTTCTTCGTTCATTGCAGGTTGTGTCCGTCGGAAGGAAGAAATTCAGTGCTGATTTTCAGCTTGTGTTTCGTTTGATCGAAGGCTTCATTTTCCTCTCCTTTATTTCCCTACTCATCAGTTTGATTGTTATTCTACACCTGAAATTTCGTGATATTATTGTTTGCATTCTCGCTTTCATGCCTACTGGTTGGGGAATGCTTATGGTGAGTGCCACAACCATTCCTTTGTGTCTTAGACACTCTCTTTCGTTCTTCTGTGCAGGTTTCATCCTGCTTTCATTATTTCAGATTGCTCAAGCTTTGAAGCCTTGGATTCGTCGTGGTGGCTTTTGGGGGTCTGTCAGGACACTTGCCCGTGGTTATGAAATTATAATGGGTTTGCTCTTGTTCACGCCCATTGCATTCTTGGCTTGGTTTCCATTTGTCTCAGAGTTCCAAACCCGAATGTTGTTCAACCAAGCATTCAGTAGAGGTCTGCAGATTTCTCGTATTCTTGGTGGACCAAAGAAGGATCGTTCCTCCAGTAACAAAGAGTAGTTTTCAATACTACTCATTGGACAGAAATATATATTCATGTAAATATTATGTATCTTAGTTCATGTACACAATTTCAGTTAGCTTGTGTATATAATATAGTTTCTGCAATTTGTCCAGATGATTTGTAGACTTGTACATATTTGAGTTCAAAAGGAGAGGGTTTGGTATGGAGTAATTTATTAAAAGCTTGTTAGTGGGAATTTCCTTTTTGTGTTTTGAAGTCCTTTTCACTTGGTGAGTAAGATTATAATATTCTTTTAATTTAATATCATAGGAGTATCAAAATTATTTATTATTTGCTCCATTACTCTTTTAACGTGCATGTGGGATGGTTAAGTTTAGTTTATGAAAAATAGGTTGATTAAAATTGAGGAAAATGACTTTTTAAATGAAGATCTAGTATAATCGGATTTTACTCCATTCTTATCTTGTTTTTTGGATCTGGTTGTTTGGTACCTAGGATAAGGCGAATAATATAAGATTAGTTTTCTGTGAAGATTTACTCTGATTGATAGCTGATATAAGATTCATTTAAGCATAAACCTATATCATTTATCAAATATAGTAAAAATCTTATGACAAACTTAATACTAAAATATTATATCTTATCCAATTTAACTTGAACTTATTGTATCCCATTTTTGGATATGATAAATTATGAATTTAGAATCATTTAGTTTGTGTATTAAAACGACTTACTCTTTACCAAAAATAAAAATAAAAATGCATGCCTTGTATTTATAAAGTCTTTATTTTAAGGGCAATTTTCACATATAGCAAACAAAAAATTTATATTTGTATGCTATAGCAAAGATTGCATAATTGCGCTCCATAGCAAACATAAAACTGTATAATTCGCTATACATATACAATTGTATAATTTGCTGGCCTAAATTGTATAATTCGTTGGCCTATTTCGCTGCAATATTTTTATAAAATTTGCTTTGCATACAGTTGAATCGAATTAAAATAAGTACGGTGGAGGTTGGTTGAAGATGATCTTACGCGGCGTTCAGAACCAGTCTTGAAGTGAATGAATTATAAAGAAGTAAGGAAATGAGACGACTCTTTCTTGAACTATATCATAAACAGATCTTCCCCTCCACACCAATCACGAGTTTTTCTCTATTCCTCTCGTATATTGTCGTAACGCCCTTAATGCTAGGTTTTGAAAAAGACTTTTCATGTCATTAATTATAAGTGTATAGCAAGAACATATATGTTTTTCTCTCGCTCTATACAAAAACAGAAACACAATATATACACTTCTGTTGTATAAAGATAAAGAAAATTGTATTTCACTGCAATTGTATAATTCGCAATTGTATAATTTGTTGGCCTTTTTCTATGCAATATTTGAAGTAAAATGTTTGTAAATTGTATAATTAAGTGTATAACACGAAGATATATATTTTTGCATGTGTATATACAATTTTCTCTCGCTTTATACAAAACAGAAACAAAATTTATACACTTCTGAGTATAAGGCGAGAGAGGCGAGAGAGAATGGAAAGTGGCGAGCAAGATTTTTGGGAGAGAGACACTTGACAAACTTTAGCTAACGTTTGTTATGGAGCACAATTAAATCAAACACTAGCTACTCTATTTATTTTAGGTTATTATTTTACTATTATATACAATTTTCCGTTATTTTAATGTATGATAATTTTTACAAATCGTGTAATTCGAGTATACGTATCATAATTACATTTTGGACCCCACTTGATGCGACCAGTGGTTCCATACTTATCTCATGCTTTAGCGTCATCCACGTGATTTACACGTGACCCCTCCTCCTTCCCTTCTCTCTCCACATAACCCCAATTCACTCAGATTCACTTTATCTCCCATAACCATTTTATGGTAATTTTTTTTGCGTATTTTTGAGTTTTAGGAGGAAACTCACCGGCGAACGGTCGACGATCATGAACCAATCTCAGCTTCTGAACCGGAGTTACCACCCTTGGCCACCACCTTTACCACCACGGCCCACAATGGTACCGGAAAACCAACAAACTTTCCAAGTATTACCAAGGCCTTGTTTTACTCCCGGGAGCGTAAACCGGAGTGGTTGGAAACTCCAAAACCTTTACAACTTCGATTTTCAGAAACCCCACCGTTTGAACAAACCCCGCCGGTTTTTTCAGAAGAAGAAACAGAGAGCTAATTATCGTTTTACCCCTTTCACCCCGCATAACACGACATCGTTCCTAATCCGTGCGAAAAATTCCGGGGGAATTACTTCTTTGGTTTCCCCTTGTCCGGTGACTCCGGCTGTTTTACCGACGCCGAAGTTTTCCCCGGCGAGGGAGATTTTAGCTGATGTAGCGAAGGAAGAGTGGGGTGTAGACGGTTACGGGTCGATGAACGGGTTGATCCGGGTCCGATCACCTGAAAACGAGCCAGAAGAAGAAGATGAAGGAGAAGGGGTTATTGTATCCTGGAACAGTGATGTTGAGGAAGTGGAGAAGAGGTTAAGCCATGACTTGAGCCGTTTTGAGATGATATATGACCCGAAAAATGGTGGGTTGGGTCGAGATACGTATGATTTTGGTTACAGAGTTGACGATGTGGAGGAACATATTGAGAGATTGGAGGAGGAAAACATGGAGTTGAAGGAGAAAATGTATGTAATGGAGAGGGAATTGGAGGAATTGCGGAAAAAGGTTCGGTATTTGGAAGGTGAAGATGATAATGGAGATGGAAACGAGTCGGATAATGAAGCTGGTTCTGAGAAAAGTGTAGGAGATTGAGGTGGCGATGGAGAAGAAGAAGAAGGATCTGTATAGTTTAGTTTTGTATCTAAGTGTAGATCTTAGATATTAATCTTCTCTTTTAGTTGTTAACTTTTAATGAGTAGAAGTAATTGTAGTAGTAATCCTTTGATCTGACTAATAAAACTAGATCAACTTTGATTGCTCAATCAAGCTGAATATTTTAGTTAGTCACATGCTTAGTTTAATTGCAAGTTACCAGTCTTGAAGAAGGCCATCTAATTGATCATCAGTGTCTTACTCGAGACGAAGTACTTGTCGTTCCCAAACTAAATGGGATGAGAGAAAAAGACTCGAGAAAGCGTCTTTTGAAGTTTTGTTTCTTCTTCACCACTTTTTCTTTGTAACTTTTTTGACTATTTTCAAGTACCTCGTATTTCTTCAGGTGTTTTTTCATAGTTAGTTAGTTACCTTGTGTAAGCATTGATTGTTAGCCACTATAAATCGTTCTAGACCGTCATGATATTGTTGCCAAATTATTTAGAAACTGAATACAATGCAACATGTTTGTTCGATATCGGGAGGCTCAGTGCTTCAACTAGTCTCCATGTTCCTCGAATGGATCTCTTAGTTGTTGAGAAGGTTGCCCAAAAGCGGTATATAAGGCATACCCAGTAAAACTTACAAGTAAATCAGATATAAAGATGGCGACTAGGGTTGCTATTTCCATTCTTATCATATTTATATAATTTTAAGACCCCAATGGATCTATGATAGGATCGTTTATTTACAACGGAATGGTATACAAAGTCAACAGAAGTATGAAGAGATCGATATAGAGCTTTTCATGAATTGAGAAAGATTGTTGAAGATATTGTATCGATTGATTTTTGACAAAGGTGATGATAACATGATTGGATTATATAATTAATCATCATTTGAGTAGATTTGAAGCTTAATTGTGGTTAATTTGAGTTTGGGAAATAAAAACCTAATCATTGTAGGTTCTAAGTGGTAGAAGACGTTGATATTGTTGCCACTAGAATAACGACCTTATGTTAAAATTCTATTGACAAATGTACCATTACCTATTTACCTATAGTTTTAAGGGAAAAAATTGATCATTTTTTTACTTGTGAAAAAAGGCCAACATATAATCATTCATCAAGAAGAGCAACTCTAGTCAATTTTTATAACCAAAAGGATAAACATAACCCTAATATAAATTGTTTTTGCAAAATTTGTAGGCATATTTAAAAGCTTTTCCCTAGAAACAATTTCAGTATCATCAGAATATATAGACTTCACTGATACACGAAATATGAACATTTTACGCTCTTGCAATCTCCATTAAACTATTTTTCCTTTAGAATTTTGACCTAGAAAAAATTGGGGGTATGTCTATATATTTAAGTCAGGGGTGTATTTGGAAATATATTTATCCAATTCAAGATCAAGCTCAACCGCGCGTCTAAAATTAAATGATGCATTATAGATTTAAAATTTTAGTATGAATAAACCAAATGAAGCAACTTATAAAAATTACCAAGTATTTTGATGATTATAACTATCTACGTCATATTCTTTGCGTTATGACTGATGATTAATTATAATCTCAAATGGATGTTTGGATATTATTAAATTTATAGAATACAACTAGCTTACTATACTGTTTTGAGTCTCATCACAGTTAAGTTGGAGGAAGCTTCTCTTTGAATTTCAATTGTCCCATTTGCCTATTGTGCTATATATATTTTTATTTACAATTTTGAAAGAATATTTGTACATTTTATGTGATTATCAATTATCCACTTTTATGCTTATTGTCTATTTTACGCTTTGTGAAGCCAACTTTATAAATATTAGGTTGAAATTAATAAAAACATGTATGAAAATTGTTTTTATTTAAAAGTAGACATGGAAATTAAATATGTATTAGCACAATTGATTTTATCTTCCTCTTATTTAGGAGAGGAGAGTAGTACTCAAATATTTTAACAGCATTAATTTTACTGATTTAGAAGAAGTAATCATGTGGACTCTAATACATCTCAATATTTGAAGCATGAACAATATAACTACGTAAGACAGGGGCCGAAAAACTCGGGCAAAGAATGAATTGGAACGGAACTTTGATAACAAGCATGATAAAGAAATAGATATTATATTGTCCATGGCTAAAAGTTAGCTCACAAGTGCAATATTGTCCAAGATGGAGACATATACCCTTCTTTTCCCACCGATTTAGGACTCCAACACCCTCAAATGACAAGTACAGGGCATGCGGGGTGTTGGAGTCCCACCTTGATGGAAAAAAGGTATATAATCTCCTTACATGTTGGACAAATTTGCCTCCACAAACTAGATTTTGAGGTTGAGTTAGATCCAAAATAGACTCATTTAACTAACAGCTCGCAGCAATATTGAAAATACAATGAATGCTAACAAACATAAAACCATTCAAACATATATAGGGGTGAAATAATACTTCAAACAACATGTAATACAAAGATTCAAACAAAAAGAAATACTTGAATACAAATGAATGTGAGTGCAAGATGTTGAATGTTGATAGAAGGTCAATAATAATAATAACCCCCTGAGGGCCCAACGTAGCTAGCAGCATTGTCCATAGCTTGAAGTATGATCATGTTTTTCATGTGTTGTTCTTTCAGTCTGCGCTGAGCTTCATAATATGTCAATTCTGACGACTCCTCTTCTTCTCCTCCTCCTCGTAATTTGTCTGCTGAACTTTCGTCTTGGGACGATTCAGATACTGGCTTCTTTTTGGGATTTTCTCCTGGATTCTTGTCTGTTTTTTTCTTTGTTTTCCTTGTTGTTGGTACTTCCTTTGGTTTCAGAATCTCTTCATTTTCTTCTTCTGATTTGTCTGCTGGTTTCTCTACTGTCTTCATTTTGGGATTTAGTACTCTAACACTCTTGGCAAATTTTTTCTCTGTTTTCCTAACTGGATCTTTTGTTGATGTATTGAATACTTGTTCAGTAATTTCTTTGTTGATTGGTTCTTCCAGGTTTGGTTTCATGATCAATGCATTTTCTTCTGCTTCTGATAATTCCTCTGCTAGTTTTTCAACCGGAGATTCAACTACTAGCTTCATTTTGGGATTCTGGGATGTTTTTTTATCTGTCATCCCCACTGGAATTTTTGTTGATTTACTAATGACAAGTTCTTCATTTGATTTCGTGATGACTGCATTTTCTTTTGGTTTGTTGACATATTTAGAAATGCTACTACATTCGATATGTGTTCCAAAATCACAATCAGCACAATAATACAACCAAGAATTATGTTCTACTTTTCCATTACAAAGATCACAAACAAAAATACAACTTTCATCCTCATCACCAAAAGAGGAATCAAATATAAGTTTAAGTTCATGATAATGGTGTTGCGGAAGTAAGGCAGTTTGGGGCAAAAGGGCACATTGCATGTGCAGATCAAACTCGCAATGAGCACAACTTAAGCTACCTGATCTTCCTTCAGATCCACAGGCATTACAAGTAAAAGATCGGGTCGAATAAGTAGGAGTTGGAAGAAGGGTTAAAGGGTGAGAAGGATGAGAAGGGTGAATCAGAGAACGAGGCGCGTTGAGGCAGTTGTCATGGAGGTAAAAATTGCAAGAGATGCAACCATGAAAGGGCACAAAAATGGAGTTCTCACATGCTTGACATTGAAGTTCCTCATTTTCATCAAGAACAAGTTTTCTCAAAATATGATGGTGGCTGAAATGTTGGTTATCTTGATATTTCATGTCTCTCAATTTGCTTAGTCGATCTCTATGTTGTTTCTATGTGTTATTTCTTTTTAGATTTAGATAGACATGGTTATATGTATTTCTTGAAAATGAAGTATATGAATTTAGTATATCCACTATCAAGTTTAATTGGTATATCTTATTCTTGAAGTCAACTTCTGACTTTTAATGATTATGAAGAAATCATAAAATTACATATAAAATAGTGTGAAATCTACGTAGACATGACTACATATTTTGCTTGTAAAGCTGGGCTAATCAAATATTTTACAAAAACCCGATAGAGTTGCTTTAACTACAAAACCATGTATGTTTCTTGGGTGTGTTTGTTACGAGGTTTTTTTAAAAAAATAACCGACTTTTTCTTACTTATTTTTTTTTTTTGTATTTGATAAATATACTAAATATTATCTAAAAAGATAATTGTATAGAATTTAGACAAACACTACAAATGTGGATGAGGTGGAGGTGTTGGGGTACGCAGGGGCAGGGTCTATGGGAGAGTTTGCGGGTTGTGCGAGCTAGTTGGGAGGGCGGAGACGAAACACATGTTTCGAGGTAGGGTGGGGAGACAATCAAGGTGAAATTGTTACTTATGAAATTTATTTTTCTTGTGCATATACTTTCACAAGGAAAATCATTATCATGATATTTGTGAGTTGTTTTTCTTGATAAATAAAATATTTAGAACCATTAAAAGCTGAATAAAGTGGAAAATAAATATAACAATCACCATATTCTATCATTACCTCGTCTTATTACAGGTTTAATATCTTTATATTTCAACAATCACAATAAGTTTCTTTTGAATAATCACTTTGATATATTAAAAGCTCACGCGTAATATTATTGACCTTTTCATGAGAATAGTTTATCATTTATTTTGATTAGTATCGATAGTTGACGTGTGTATCGACACACTTATAGTGATTGTTCGTAGAAAGCTCACACACGTGATAATTCAACTATGAAACTAAAAAATTGCAATACTTAAGTGTATTTTTGTCGTTTCAGTCTTCGGTCTTCTTCCTCTTTTCTTTTTTCTTGAATATATATTTTTACAAGGAGAGGACTAATATGGTTATCATTCTTCCAAAGACAGTAATTCTGGAGAACAAAAAGAGGGAAATCAAAATCTAGTTTGTAATAAATAAACATAGAAACCAAAGGAAAAACATGATTATCAAGGATACAAAATTTGAAAGAGGAATAACATAACAACAATAAAGCATTTATTTTGCAATAAAAACTGAAAAAAGCCAAGCGGAAGCATTACATATATATATAGTGTACTCCTAGATCATGTCCAGTATAGCACGTCTTCCTCGTGCCTCGATCTGAGCGCCAATTTGAGCTGCCATATACCGGTCATGATCATCATTCACTGAATTTATCATTTCCACTACTGAATTCGCATGGGAATTCCAGCTTGAGTTTGAATTCTGACTTGGATTTGGATTTGGATTTGAATTTGGAATTGGACGCTGCTGTTTGGGGAAAACACCGACTTCAGGATTAGTTATTGCACAGTGCAAGTGTGACGCGAAATCACACCCAGCACAGTAGTACAACCAATTTTCCCTACTCATTAACACATTGCACATATCACAAACGTATACGCTATTCTTATCTTTGTATGGAGAACCGAAGTTGAGTTCCAATTGATGTGGGTGGTTATTAACAAGTATTGAGCTAGGACTGGACGCACATTGCAAGTGAATATCAAAGTCACAAGCAGCGCAGCTGAAGCAAAATCCATTACCAGCAGAGCCACAAGCCTTGCAAGTATAGGAATGACTCGAGTAAGATGGAATTTGGTGAAGGGTCAAGGGATGGGAAGGATGAGACGAGTGATTGAGAAAACGCGGAGCATTGAAACAGTTTTCGTGGAGGAAATATTGGCAGGTGTTGCAGCCGTAGAAAGGCTTGTTAGTATTGTTTGGTTTCTCACAAGCATTGCAAGTGAGTATTGTTTCAGTTGGATTCACAATTAGTTTCAAGGCGTGTTGATGATTGAAGTGTTGTTTATCTTGAGGTCCTGCATTTGTACCCCGGTTTTGTCTTCCCATTTTTTTTCCTTGTAATTTTGTTTGTGCAATATAATGGATATGTATTAGAGAGTTAGGTTAGCTAGGTGCAAGTGATGATTTACATTTATAGATATTTTATTTGTTTCCTTTGGACGGCTTTGCTTCCATATTTTCTCACTTTTGCTATAACAATTTGGCCAATTGATTGACTAACTGGTATCCATTGGCTACGTACTAAAATGGGGTCGAGCATCTTCGTTTTTTTTTACTTTGACTAAAATGGCTCTGAGAATATTAACAATTCACAAGTCAATTATGTTGAGGTTCAGCACCACACTTTCTTCTCTTACAAGTTGGCATTACATCAGTCATTTTCGTAAGTAGTGCTGGTCGACCACACATTGGAGTCTGATTATTGCATAGTCTTAATACTAATCAATTTATCAGGCAAATAATTATCTCGGTTGAGATTTTTCAATGTGAATTCAAATTTAATTATGAACTCAGATATGAATATCAGACATCAGATAAAAAAAGGAGCTCTATCTAAATTTATAGGTTGTCGTCTCTGAGGTATAAAACTGTAAAATTATTTCGGAGAATTGATGACTTTGGAAGTCACCTTTATTGAGGTTCATGGATGTTGCGGCAAAAATCAAGTGTTCGACTTTTTGATCTTAGCAAGTTGGCATTTTTATCATTCATTCTCCTAGGGCTGACTATTGACTATTACTTAATTCATTTAGATTTTGTTATAATATGCATTGACAATGAACGCCTTGGAGTTTGATTATCGTAGACCGTAGTGTCTCAAAATTAACTTGCCAAGTGAACAGTCATATATGTCCGCTTAATTTTCATATTTGTAGATTTTCTATATCGCATTATTTGAAATGGAACTCTTTTATTTTAGATGTGTCAATATGAAATGTTTTATACATCGAGCTGCTCTTACATTTTCAAATTTTTATTGTGCTTCTCACCCCTTACTTCTTTTAGCCTTTCTAGTGTCATGATCTTGCGAAGCCAAACTTTTTAGTTTATAGTGAGACTTATTAGTTTATAATTTTGAGTTGAGAAAAGACATAAAAGCACTATTGAAGTTGTTTTGAATTATTAAAAAGACAACTTAAATTTGCGGACATCCTATTATTCTCTCAAACAATTTTAAAGTGTTGTAAATACCCCATTTTTTAACCATCCTCATTTGCAAGAAAAGAAGTTCAATCACGCACCAATTATAATCTGCCACGTATTAATTTTAATTTTAATTTTTCTTATTTTATCAACTTCATTTTCTTTTTCTTTTTCTCTTTCTTTCTTCTTTCTTAGTTCTCTTTCTTCTTCTTCTTCATAACCCTCCTTTGTTTTCTTCTTCATAATCAAATTCTCCACGTACTGGCATTTTCGTCAATTCACTTTTGATTAGTCAACGGATATCTAAACTTGATATTACTAGTTTGAAATTTTTTTGAGATATATCGATTTAATGAGTTATTTTCTGTTAAAGCATATATAATAAATAATTTTTTGTGATTCTATTTGTCAATAATAATTTTTTTCCAAACTCTAATTCATATTATTAAAGCATCATTGAGGAAGATGATGAGGTAAATTTGTGTTAATGATATTTGATCTAGCATTAATTAAGTTTAACACATTTGAGGCAATTGTAACCCAATTTGAGGAAGATGATGAGGTAAATAATTAATAAAGAAAATGATTGAAACGTGACACTTTTCAATTGATTTTTGACCGCAAAAGTGAACCTTCACGCGCGTCATGTGCGTGTTCACAAACATGGCGAGAAAATAAATCAAAATGGTACTTTTACAAATATATTCAATACTTTTGTGGGGTAATAGAATGTCCACAAAGTTAAGGTGTCTTTTCAAAAATTCGAAACAATTTCAGTGGTGCTTTTATGTCTTTTTCTGTTTTGGATTCTAATCTTTTTACTCCCTTCCAACTACTTCACTTCACTTGTTATCCTTACAAAAAAAAATAAATGGTTCAAAATAGTTGTTAGTTTAGAAAATCAAAATATTATTAAATATATTCTTCCAATTTTGTTCTTAGTAATACTTTATTTTTAAAAGTAATAAAAATTGACTCATAATTAGCACAAAAAACCTAGGGGAATAACACAAACATAGAAACCAAAAGAAATAATGGAGAAACTTGATGATTAAAGATACAAATCTGAAAGAGAAACAATATGATAACAACAATAAAGCATTTATTTAGCAATAAAAACAGAAAAAGGCCAAAGCGGAAGCATTTGATATATGTAAATTGTATGCCTAGATTAAGTCCAGAGCAGCCTCTTGTCCTCGTGCCGCAAACTGTGCCCGAATTTGAGCTGCTATAAGCCGCTCATGAGCAGCATTCACTGAATTTATCATTTCCACAGCTGCATTTGGATTTGGATTTAAATTTGAATTTAGATTTGGATTTGAATTTGAATATGGGTTCGGATTTGGATTTGGACTTGGACGGTGTTGTTTGGGGAAAACACCGACTTCAGGACTAGTTATCGCACACCGCAAGTGTGACCCGAAATCACACCCAGCACAATAGTACAACCAATCGTTCTTGTTCATTATTTCGTTGCAGATATCACAAACATATTCCCAATTCTTATCTTCATATGGGGAGCCAAAATGGAGCCCCAATTGATGTGGGTGTTTGTCAACAAGTATCGAACTCGGACAAGATGCACACTGCAAGTGGATATCAAATTCACAAGCAGCACAGCTGAAGCAAAACGCATTCCCAGCAGAGTTACAAGCCTTGCAAGTGTAGGTACGACTCGAGTAAGACGGAATTTGGTGAAGGGTCAAGGGGTGGGAAGGATGAGACGCGTGATTGAGAAAACGCGGAGCATTGAAGCAGTTATCGTGGAGGAAATACTGGCAACTGTTGCATCCATGGAAATTAGGCTTATTGTTATTTGGTTGCTCACAGGCATTGCAAGTGAGTGTTTCAGGACGATTCAAAATTGGTTTCAAAATGTGAGGATGGCTAAAGTGTTGTTTACCTTCACATGACGCATTGCTACTCTTATTCTGTCTTCCCATTTATTTTTTTGAAATCAATAATCAATAAGAAGTGCAACTTGTAATTGTATTTATAGATACTAATTCAACTATAACAATAATAATAAGTTAAGAACAAGGCCATGATGTTAATTTCCTTCCACGACTTTGCATTCATTTTTATTTTCCTCTTTATCAAGTCCGGTGAACAAATAATTTGGCCAGTTGTTATATAAATATATGTAAGCGTATTGACTGACTCAGCCCTGTTATCCATTGGCTACTAAAATAATGGCAATCGAGAATCTTCGTATGATTTGACATACACTAAAATTTACCTTCTAGTTGGTTTTTTCAAGTTAACTAATTCCTTCTTCTCACTTATAAGTTTTACTCAATCAATAAAAATTGTGGTGGAGTAATAAATATTTATTAAACTTAATCTTAGGTTTGAGCATCGAATATAGAATCACACTTGATGTTTAAAAAAGTTTTATTCCAATGGTGATTCTTGGGGACACAAATCTTAATTTAGTTATAATTCGGCAAAGTGGTGACTTTGGGAAGTCAACTTTATTGAGGTTAATGGATGTTGCGGTAACGGTCTACTGTGAGAGTTTTTGCTCTTTGCAAGTTGGCATTTTTATCATTCATTATCCTATTTCTGACTAATACATAATTCATTTAGTTTGATTATCATACTGTCTCAAAATTAGCTAGCCACTCGAAGAGTCATATATGTCTGCTTGATTCTCATTTTGCATTATAGCAGGTCCTGTAATATCACATTTTTTTATGCAACCCTTTTTGAATTATGTGTGAATGTAAAATCTTTTACGTATCGAGGTGCTCTTGATTCTCAAGGTTTTGTCAAGTTTTTCAAGTGATTCTCACCTCACAATTCTTTTAGCCTTTTTGGAGTCATGATATTACAGAGGCAGGATTTGAAATTTGTGGTTTTAGATTCTGATCTTATCAAATTATTACTCTCTCCGTTTCATAAAGAATGACCTAATTTGACTTGGCACGGAGTTTAAGAAAATAAGAAGACTTTTGATTATGTGGTACTAAATTAAAATTATGTCAAATGTACAAAATTGCCCTTTAATCTTGTGGTCTTAAACATGTCACGTGTAAAATTATTACCAAAAAAGAAAAGAGGTAATTTTTTTTTAAACATAGTAAAAAAAAAAGGAGGTCAATCTTTTTGAAAAGGAGGGAGTACATTCTAAAATTGATAATTGTACACGTACAATGAATTCTTAGGACAAATGGTATTGAATTTTAATTAAAGCTACTGATTAACCAAAACTATTTAAAGACGTATCATACAATCCATCAATGGATTAATTAACGGGCAATTTTAATCAACTTTCACTAAATTTCGTTAATGTAACGACATTTCTTGTGAACATATTCAACCCTTCTAATCCTTTCTAGTAACACTATATATTATACAATTGAAAGTAATATTCAATAATTCTCTACAAAAATGAATAATCTCTCCGTTCAATAATAATTGTCCACTATATAAGTATTTTCACGGGTTGGGTTAAAGAGGCATCGACAATTTAAATATGAATTCAACTGATTTGAATATGAGAATACTTACTCCTAGTCTCACTAGTTGAGTTACATTGTGATGCTTAAATTGTATTGTTGCTTAAGTATGGTGAGCTGCAATAAACAAGACTTACAGTGAATTAGTTAGTGGAAGTTTCAAACAGAAATATTTGAAATTATGACTCTTTGTCGCTGGAAATTGAAGGACCGGCAGACCAATAAATAAGTAAGAGTTGACAAGTGACGTTTGAACATTGGGGATTGGGTCTTGTAAATTAGACCAATGAATAAATAAGAGTTGACAAGTGAGGGTTGAACTGTAACTTTGGGGATTGGGTATTGTAAATTAGTTATGAAATTGCCCTAACAAGGAGATTTTAACACGAGATTTATATGATGCAAATATAGATTTGATCGAATGAGAGTCGCACAGATTACTTGAAGTGACAAGTTTGGTATATTAACACGAGCATATTGAGTACGTAGTAATCTTATCACAAGTTGTTATTCACAAATTTCATGATTTTTAAAGTGAATGATGTACCGAAATGTTTTGAACTTGTATATGGAACAAGTCTTTTACTTGATATGATATCAAAATAGTTATTTGAAATGAACTCTTTTTTATAAGATATATTTATTGATACTTGAGATATGAATACGGCTATGAAAGAGTTTAACATTTACTTAAGAAATAATATTTTTCATATGTATTGATTAAAGTTTTATATACTATGATTGATACATTGATTTTGCTTACACGAGACATATGAGATTGAATATTGTTATCGTCTTCTGAAAGGCATTTATTACATGATTTTGATTATCAGACTAGCATATTTTGACTCGTCCCTCATTAAAAAGGTTGTGATTAAGCGTCATTACTCATTGACCTAGCGTTTCACTCCTCGCTACATATTGTAAGCTTGTGTCGAATATTAGACTTCTTATGTTCTTGGAGATGGACTTTGTATTTCTATACTTTGAATAGTCTATGAGTGGATAAGGTGGATTATTGATGAGATTGATTGGTTATGTTATTGATCTATCGTAAATTTTGGATTGACCCAAAAACAAATAGAACTCTTCCCTAATGTAGAGTTTATCAAGGCTTGTTTTGGGATCATGACACAAACAATAGTTTGTAATATATAAACATAGAAACCAAAACGAAAATGGATAAACTTTATAATTAAAGATACAAATCTGAAAGAGAAATAACAAGATAACAATAATAAAGCATTTATTTTTGCAATAAAAACAGAAGAAGGTAGATAATCACGATAGAGTTATATGTAAATAAATATTCGTGATTGTCTACCATAAGTCCAGAATAGCCTGTCTTGATCGTGCCGCAATCTGAGCTCCAATTTGCGCTGCTATAAGCCGGTCATGATCATCATTCACTGAGTTTATCATTTCCACCGCTGCATTCGCACCAGAATTCCGACTTGGATTTGGATTTGAATTTGGATTTGGGCGCTGCTGTTTGGGGAAAACACCGACTTCAGGACTGATTATCGCACAGTTCAAGTGTGAAGCGAAATCACACCCACCGCAATAGTAAAACCAGTTGTCATTGTTCATCCTTACAAAGCAGATATCGCAAACATACTCGTTATCCTCAGGATAACCGTAGTGGAGCTCCAGTTGATGCGTGTGTTTATCAACAAGTATGGAGCTAGGACAGGATGCACATTGCAAGTGTATATCAAATTCACAATCAGCACAGTTAAAGCAAAATCCATTTCCACCAGAGCCACAAGCATTGCAAATATAGGAACCAGTCACGTAAGACGAAATTTGGCGAAGGGTCAATGGGTGGGAAGGATGAGACGAGTGATTGAGAATTCGCGGAGCATTAAAACAGTTTTCGTGGAGGAAATATTGGCAGGCGTTGCAGCCGTAGAAAGGCTTGTTAGTATTGTTTGGTTTCTCACAAGCATTGCAAGTGAGAGTTAATTCAATTGGATTCACAATTTGTTTCAAGACATGTTGATGGCTGAAGTGTTGTTTACCCTCATTTGTACCCCCGTTCAGTCTTCCCATTCTGTTTTGTTATTCCTTGTTATTTTGTTGTGCGATGGAACAGAGATATATTGGAGAGTTACGTCTCTGCGTATTTATAGATTTCTCAATTCAACTATATGATACAATACAATAACTTAGCGACGTTGTTTCGTTTGGATGACGACTTTGCTTCGATGCATATTTCCTTTTTCTTTTACTTACTAATAAGTCGTCTCAACATTAACTAGCTGTTATCCATTGGCTACGTACTAAAATAATGGGGCCGAGCATCTTTGTGTTTTTTTCCCTTTATTAATAGCAACAATTTGGCCAATTGCTTTATATTTACATATCTGTAAGCATACTGACTGACTTGGCGCTCTTATCGAATGGCTACTAAAATAATGGCAGGCATCATCCTATAATTTGACTGAGTCTAAATATTGCCCTTCTAAGTACTCTTTTTCAGGTCCTGGGTTCGAGCCCTATGTATAGAATCACCTTTTAACGTTTGAGAATATTTTGCCTCAAACATGAGATTTTCCAATGCAAATCCGAATTTAGTCCTGTGGCCCAATATGATTGGAATTTTTTTTTTATATGTCGAGGTGGTTGTCTTTGTGATTAAACTGTAAAATTAGACCCACCAAATTCGGCAAATTGATAACTTTGGAAGTCAACTGTATTGAGGTTTCATGGATGTTCCGGTGAAAGTCCACTGTTAGACTTTTTGCTCTCTGCAAGTTGGCATTTTATCATTCATTTGATTAATACTTAATTAATAGTTTCTGTATTGATAATCTTCTGAACGTTGGAGTACTATTCTTTTCCTGATCCTGGGTGAATACAGAATGCTTTGGCACCGAGTTGCCCTTAATTCTCATGCTTTTATCGAGCTTCTCACTTCTAATTCTTTTAGCCCTTTTTGGTGTCATGATTTTGCAGCTAGAATTTTATGATTGTGGTGTATACATTCGATAAACATTTAGGGCAAATAATACAGAGTTTGAATTAAACCTACTGATTCGACCAAAACCAAAGCAAACATTACTCTAGCTCTGCCCCTTTTATAATAATATTCAATGAATTTGTAGGACAAATGATACACAGCAATGCACTTTTAACCTTTGTGTTATATGACTACTGCGTGTTAGTTCTACTGTCTGTTGTTGCGTACACGTTGTGTTTGGAACACTGTTGTGAAGAGCGGTTTACAAGGGAAAAACAAACGCTTAAAGCCTAGTCAAATTCGGAATTTGATGATCTTATTATTCTACGCCCTTGTAATCTAATCCTTTGTCAACAAGGGCAGATGCACGGTGAAAAAATCTGGTTTCGGCAAACTCACTAGTTTTACCTCAAATTTTGTATATCTATTAAAAAGTTGGTCAAATATGTGTAAACATTACTTAATGGTAGTTAGTTCAGGAATATCTGAATCCCATAAAAAAAATTTAAATCTAGAATTTGCATAGGTTTATCTACCTAATAGTTAATTTGAATTATCAGAAACAATTAATAGTATGATTCTTAGTAATTCGTTTTTGTTTTCTTAGAGTGAACATTGAAAACTTATTGCATTCACATGATATAATTGGAAATAGTAATAAATAGTACATAACATTTTAATCTGAAGAGAAATTACACACGAGAACATTTATTTTGCAATTAAAAAACAGGTGGTCTCAATATAAGACATAAATTTGAGCCTCATCTATTTTCATATCAGGATGATAGAGTTAATAGTAACCGTATCGTCTTCGTGGTGTCACCAAGTCCAGACAAGCCTCTCTTCCTCGTGCCTCAATCTGAGCACGAAGTTGAGCTGCCATTATCTGTTCATGAGCTTCATTTGCTGAATTTATCATATCTACTGTTGCATTTGGATTTCTATTTGAATTTGAATTTGAATTTGATTTGGATTTGGAACTGGATGCTGCTGCTGTTTGGGGAAAACACCAACTTCAGGACTAGTTATCGCACAGTGCAAGTGTGATGCGAAATCACACCCACCGCAGTAGTACAACCAATTCTCCTTATTCATTATTTCACTGCAGATATCACAAACATATTCACTATCCTTGTCTTCGTAAGGAGAACCGAAGTTGAGCTCCAATTGGTGCGGGTGTTTATCAATAAGTATCAAACTCTGAAGAGATGCACATTGCAAGTGAATATCAAATTCACAACAAGCACAGCTAAAGCAAAATCCATTGCCAACAGTGTCACACGCCTTGCAAGTAAAGGAACAACTCGAGTAAGTCGCACTTGGGAGAAGGGTCAGAGGATGGGAAGGATGAGACGCGTGATTGAGAAAACGCGGAGCGTTGAAGCAGTTTTCATGAAGGAAATATTGGCAGGTGTTGCAGCCGTAGAAAGGCTTGTTAGTATTGTTTGGTTTCTCACAAGCATTGCAAGTGAGTATTGTTTCAGTTGGATTCACAATTAGTTTCAAGGCGTGTTGATGACTGAAGTGTTGTTTATCTTGAGGTCCCGCATTTGTACCCCGGTTTTGTCTTCCCATATTATTTTTTTTCCTTTGTAATATTGTTGTGCAGTATAATGGATATATATTGGAGAGTTAGCTTAGCTAGCTGCAAGTGATGATTAACAGATATTTTAATTCAACTATACGATGCAATAAGTTTGCCACGTTGCTTCCTTTAGACGACTTTGCTTCCATAATTAATTTTTTTTCTTTTACCAAGTCGTCTTTATTGGCGTTAGTTTCCATGTTGAACATATCCAACTCTTTTTTTATTTCTTTAAATGTCACATGGAATTGTCATGTCATTTTGACTTTACCATATGAAATTTATATGAAAATGAAAAGATTTTCGGACTTATAAACACCTAATCCGATCCATAAATCAACCCCTTTTAAATAAATTATTCGACCGATTTTCAACAATTTTGTTTAATTTTTATTTTTTTCGATAAATTCCGAAATGAATAATTGATTAATAAAAAATAGAAAGAATATTAAAAAATATATAATTAACGCCAAAAATTTACTGAACATGTATATATAATTACGAAATAGAAAATTCTTTGTTTAGTAATTATTTAATGTTTTATATACTTAAATATTAGTAAGTATGAAATTAGAGATAATTGTCAAAAACACACCTAAACTATTTATTTTTTTGAGTTTTATACCTAAACAATTGAGAGTGTGAGTTTTATACATAAACTATCATTTTTTAGTTTGAGAAACACCCCTCAATGGTGTGTGTAATGCATTCTCTGTTTATTTTGAAAAACCTTCACACATAGCATTCCACATATATAAAATATTTTACCTAGATAAAAATTAAATTATTAAATATTAACATTAATTAAAAATTGAAAATTAAAGTATTACTATCCATAAAAATTAAATTATTTTCTACCCCACCACCTCCTCCACGTACCCCCTGCGCGACAACCCCCATCCTTTTTTAAAAAAAGAACCATTTTAAATTTTCATACTTCATCCTCCCTCCCTCACACCCCCACCCCGAAACAAAAATCTACCGACTCGTCCTCCCGAAAGAAATTGATATTATTTTATTTAAAAATAAATAAAAAAACTATCCCTTCCTATTTAATCCTTCGCTCCTAATTTTTATTTTTTACGTTTTTCTCATTTTGTGTTAGATATGCAAATACATATATTTTAGGAAAAAAATTCTACTAGTGTACCGAATATAACATAAATAACTAAAAATTTAAAAGAAAAGTCTTATGGCACCAAGTAAAAAATATTTTCAATATGTATATCTAAACACTGGGAAAAATTGGAAGCGGAGAGTTAAGTTAGAATTATTTTTTGAAAAAAATAAAATAATATCTAAATTAAGTATTTGAGGAGTGGGGGGAGATGAAGTATAAAAGAAATTTAAACAAAATAAAAACTTTAAAAAATGGTGGGGTTGGGGGTTGGGGGTGAGAGGAAGTGATTGCGTGGGATAAAAAAAATATTTTACAGTGTATTTTATAAAGAAAATATTATTTTTTAATAATAGTGTTTTGATTTTTAATTTTAACTAATATCAACAATTTATTTAATTTTTGTCAAGGTTGAACATTTTATCCATGTGGAGTGTGATGTGGAAATTCTTTAAAATAAAAGAGAGAGTTTATTACAAGTACCATGATGAGAGTAGTATAAAAGAGAGGTGTGTTTCTCAAACAAAAAAGTAATAGCTTAGATATGAAACTCAAGTTTAGATATGAAACTTAGAAAATGATATAGCTTAGATGTGTTTTTAACATTTATCTCGTTAAAATTATTTTGAATACATTGAAAAGAATTATAATATATTTTTCTTTTACTTTTTAGAAAAGATATAAAAATATACTTGAATTGTATTTTACAATTTTTATAAAAAAAAATTAATATGATATTAGTGTATTACATTATTTTATTTATTTTCTCATTTTAAAAAGTGACACTGCTTATAAAAAAATTAGGCTGTACGCCACCGTATATAATATGAAATATGGAAATTATCAAACATTTATATAATTTGAAGAAATATCATTAATAATATCAAAGCGTATGTTATGCATTCTCACTCATAAGATGATGACATTACTATATAGTCAATAGTAAATGTATGTTCGTGTTGGCCTGCCCGAATCCACCATTTCTTCTCCTAATCGTGTTGCCATTCGACTAGCAAGTTGATATTCAAAAAAATTATCACTAATCTCACTAACTGAATTTATCATCTCCAGTGCAGACATTTGAATTCATTATTTCTAATGTTACAAACTAATGAAAAAACTTAAAACCAATTTCCTTTTTTTACTGCCCGTCGAATTAATCTACTTTATTCATTTAGCTTTTCCTGGTTTCATCGAATTTCACCCTTGTATTTAGTTCTAGTCTTAATTCTTGTGCGCAAGATATTCTTCCATTATTTTTTATGTGCATTTTATGAAACTTCTGTTATGTTAGTATAAATGTAAATTCTACTCAACAATATCAATTATCAACCAACTGTGAATAGATTAACATAGAAACCGTATAAAAGATGGAGAAAAATGTCCATCAATACATGAACGATAAAATTGCAAGAGTCGTCAGGATATGGTGTAGTGAATGGTGTTGATGTCCGATATCTTAAATTCAAGCCTTGGATATGAATGCGGGTAAATAAAATAGAAATACAAGAGGCATTTTGATTTGCAGAAAATTAAACATAGAATTGAAAAGGTGGATAGCATTTAGTAGTAATAGCGTCTTGGTGATGGCCCGTCTATCGAATCCAGTATAGCCTGTCTTCCTCTTCTTGCAATCTGAGATTCAATTTGAGCTGCTATAAGCCGCTCATGAGCATCACTAACTGAATTTATCATCTCCACTGATGAATTTACATTTGGAATTTGATATTTTGGATTTGGATTTGGATTTGGATTTCGACGTGCATGTGATGACGGAAGAACATCAGCATCAGGAGATGCACAGTGCAAGTGCGACACGAAATCACAATCAGCACAATAGTATAACGATTCATCCGATTCCATTATGATATTACAGATATCACAAGCAAATAGGGTATCCTTATCTTCGTAAGGAGAACCAAAGCAGAGCTCCAACTCATGTGGATGTTTATCAATAAGAATCGAACTTGGATAATTGAGTTCCTCTTCCTCTTCCGCTTCTTCCTCCTTTTCTTCTTCTTCCTCCTCTGCCTCTTCTTCTTGATTGATTTCTTTTTCGTTCTTGACGGGTACCTCCTCTGTTTTCCTGATCACTACTGGATTTTCTCTTGGTTTGTTGCCCAACAGTTCCGGACGTTCTTGGCTGACTGTTTTGAAATGCCACATTCGAGATGTGTACCAAAGTCACAATCAGCACAATAATAGAACCAGTTATTAAGATCTACATTGTCGCGACAGAGATCACAGACAAAAACGGTGTTCCCATCATCATAGAAAGGGGATTCGAATATGAGCTCAAGTTCATGATGATGGTGCTGGGGAAGGACAACAGTTTGGGGCAAAAGGGCACAGTGCATGTGGATATCGAATTCACAACAGGCACAGCTAAAGCTACAACCTTTGCCAGCAGAGCCACAAGCCTTGCAAGTATAAGAACGATTCGAGTAAGTTGGAGTTGGTAGAAGGGTCAAGTGATGGAAAGGATGAGATGAATGATTGAGAAAACGCGGAGCATTGAGGCAGTTTTCATGGAGAAAATATTGACAGGTATTGCAACCATAGAAATTACTAGTAATATTTGGATGCTCACAAGCATTGCAAGTGAGAGTTTCAGTTGGATTCACAATGGGTTTCAAGATGTGTGGATGGCTGAAGTGTTGTTTGCCTTGACATGTCCGTTTCTCCCTTCCCATTTTTTCTCGTAACTTTCAATTGTTGATGCACTTATCAACAACAGGACATGAATATAATAGAGATCTAGCTAGCAAGTTCAATGACCAAACTATAGCTAATTGGTATTAGTATTTATAGCTACCCTATTTAATAAGTAGTAATAAGTTGACAATGCATGCAACAACTATTACAATTTGGCCAATTGTTATTATAAAAAAGAAGTTTGATTAGCACATTGACACAGCTACGAACTAATCAAAATGGGGAGCACCGTTGCATTTTTCAAAGCCAGCGAGGACGAAAAAAGAAACTTAAGAAGTCAACTGCATTATGTTACAAAAGAATCCACTATTTTTGACTTTTTCTCTTTGCAAGTTCTCATTCCCATCATTCATTATCATACCGTTGACTATTGACTTATAATAATTCATCTTATTCTGAAATTTGAAGTTTTGATTATTGCAACTAGCTTGCCAAACCAGTGAGCATTTATTAAAAATAAAAAAATATGGATAGGGATAAGTATAAGAAGAGGTGATTAGATCTTACCTTAACAAACTTCTGGATTTTGGGTGGCAATTAAGTGCTTTTTGTAATTTTATAAACAGAAAAAAGACTCAAAAATATTCTTAAACTATTGGAAATAGCTCACACTTACTCTTAAACTATATTTTGGCTCAAAAGTATCCTTCTCGTCAAAGTATTGAGTCAAACTTACCCTTCTAATTGACTGAAGTATGTTAAGTGTCATATGGACGCCACATAATCATCTAACAACTCCCACCTCCTTAAAGACTAATAAGATCCCTAATTACTAATTTCCCCCAATTTTTGTTAACATACAATTTTACCTATTTCCCACTAATTAGTTTTTCCGATTTTCCCCTCATTTCTCTAATACGTCATATGTCTTTTACTTTCATAAATTAATCAATATATATGAATTATTAAGCACTCCATGATATAATATTTAGCATAATTTCAAAAAATAAGAAAATATTAATTATTTGATCGATAACAATAACAAATATCTGTTATAAAATAAAATATTTTCATAAACATCATATTACTACTCTATATAAATTATTTTACTTTGCATTATATTAGATTCTAAAAGTTTTTGAGTGAAAAAAGTTGTCATATTAATGATGTAACTTAAAGTTAAATTTTTGAAAGATGCATAAAAATGTTCAAAATATTATTCTTTTTATATTAAAAAAATATTACTAAAATGATGTTTTTTACAATATTTTGTTGACAAAGTGTTTAATTTCATATGTGCATTCAGATATTGAAAACAAATAGTCCCAATAATTCAATGTTCAGATTTAGAGACAACATCTTAATATTCATATGTTTATTCAAATTCACGCATCTAGATCTTAATTCACATCTTAATATTCACGTCTGCATCTAGATTTAGATTCTTAATCTGAAAACAAGTGAGGCCTAAGTATGACCCAATACTTTGACGGAAATGATACTTTTGAGCCAGAATATTGTTTAAGGGTAAATATGAGCTATTTTTTATAGTTAAATTATATTTTTGACCCTTTTCTGTTTCATAGATATATTGAATTAACTAGGTCGATAAAAACTAAGATGAATAATGTGAGGTAGCGTGCATTGAGGGAAAAATCAGGAATGGAGCTTTGAGAAGTAGTATTCCATTTCTTTTTTTTTTACGCAGTAATTCTCACGATTACTAATGTTCATAGTATTCGACGATCAATAGTCATAAAGAGATGTTCCTGGTACATTAGTTGGTCATTTATTTGGTTCGGATTCATTAAAATCAACACGGCTGAAAATTTCGTATCGAATTCAGTGTTAACAGGGTTTAAAGGTATTGCAGGAGATGATAAGGGGAGGTGGGTAGGAGAGTTCATCGGGTGACTAGTGACTAGGTGTGGTAACAACATCGTGCCTCACAACAGAACTGTGATTCATATATGACGGGGCTTGTCCTAACGAATAACTACATCTTGAAGAAAGTCATCATCGAGACTGACTCAAGTGATTCCTTGATGCTGCTGAGTATGGGAGACATACTCTATAGTCACCATGATCACGACCTGATATAGGAGTGTTGACGTCTTCTATTCGAACTTGAAATCTCCATAATGCATATTCTGAGCGGAAATAATAAATGTCCAGATTACCTAACAAAACTGAGAGAAATACATCATGAAAAAGACAGGAAATACTACATCAAAATTTATCTTTTTTTGGAAGTCCTAAGTTCAAAAAAATTACAAAGTTCACGTGTTTTTGGACCATAAAAAAGAATCAGGTTTGTATGTCGGGCCAGTATAACTAAAGTTTCGATTGAAACAAACTAAGAAACTTATTTTATTGATTGATTGATATTAAAATTGAAATACAAGAAAAATAGCACAGATATATATTGAATGGAAAAGCAACAACTCCCAAAATAATCAACAAAGCTCAGCTTGTAACTAGAGACAATATCTCCTATGGAAAGACCATATAATAAGAAAATACTAGCAGTTTATATTTTATTTTCCGAAGAAGAAAACACTTAGTAATAGCGATAAGGATTACTAAACAAATTGTTCATGAATTGTGCATTTTGATGGGCCATATTAGATCGAAAATTCATCCTTGCCTGATGTTCTTGAAGTTCGATCGTTGCCATCATCAATCTCTCTGCATTAGTCATATTCTCTTCGTGTACATGCTCTTTTTCATTCTCAAGACTCGAATCTTCTTCCTTTTTAACTGTCACACATTTCAAGTGTGTGCCAAGTTTACACTCGGCACAGTAATAAAGCCATAAGCTATCATTGCAATATCCACCGCACACATTGCAATAGATATCTACAGAATCTTCACTAGGAAATGGCCATTGATATTGGAGTTTAAGGGAATGTTGATGATCCTCACGAGTTATAGTTTCAGCTAAAGATGTTGCACATTTAGCATGGAGACTAAAGTTGCATTCGAGGCATTCGTAGACAAATGAGTTTGGTACTTCACCACAAGCATTGCAACCAAAATAGATTCGTCGTTCGGGTGAAGTAGGATACAAAGTGAGAGGGTGATTAGGATGAGAACTGTGTTGTATTTTTTCTGGTAACTCGAAGCATGATTTATGAAGGGTGAATTCGCAATTGGATTTTGTGCATTTGTAATTAGCAGTGTCACAAAGTTCATCCTCACAACCTGAGCAGATTATTTCATTTGATTGTTGAACTTTACAGAGTTCCAAAGGATGGGAGTGGCTAAAATGCTTCAGATTTTTTGCTTTACTTGTTGTTATACCTCTGTTTTCCTCTTTTTGATTAATTTCTTGTATCTTGATTGGTTCCTTCTCTGTTTTCCTCTGTTTCGGTTCTTGTTGTCTGACAGATTTGGAAATGGCACATTTTAGATGTGTGCCAAAATCACAATCAGCACAATAATACAACCAGTTATTAAGATCTGCATTGTCATGACAGACATCACAAATAAAAACAGTACTTTCATCGGCGTCATCATCATAAGGGGATTCAAAAATGAGTTCAAGTTCATGATGATGTTGCTGGTGAAGGACAACAGTTTGGGGCAAAAGGGCACACTGCATATGGATATCAAAGTCGCAACAGGCACAGCTAAAGCTACAACCATTGCCAGCAGAGCCACAAGCCTTGCAAGTAAAAGAACGATTCGAGTAAGTTGGAGCTGGGAGAAGGGTCAAGTGGTGGGATGGATGAGATGAGTGATGGAGAAAACGCGGAGCGTTGAGGCAGTTTTCGTGGAGGAAATATTGGCAGGTGTTGCAACCATAGAAATTACTAGTAATGTTTAGTTGCTCACAAGCATTGCAAGTAAGTGTTTCGGTTGGATTCACAATGGGTTTCAAGATGTGTGGATGACTGAAGTGTTGTTTACCTTCACATGTCTGTTTTCCTCTTCCCATTTCGTTGGGATTTCTTTAGTAAACAATAAAAGCTAAGGTTTTGAGTATAATCTAAATGATATAAAATTGCATGTTAAATACAGAAATCTTAACAAGTTGGTGACATGAAAGTCAAATATTGAGGTTCAAGGAATTTACATTTGTGGAAAAAATTTATGGGATAATGAGTTGACTTGTGACTTTGTGGTGTTACGGATTTAGATATATTTGATTATTTTAAGGGCATTGAGTGGTGATCTAAAAAAAGAAAAAAAAAACTAAGATGAAGATAGACTTTGGACTTTGATTGGATCAACTTGTGCCATACTTGCCATAGCAAGTTGCTTAATGACTGGACTCTATGTGCGACCTTTTTCAGCAACGTTCATATATGGTCTAAGAATACTGGTGGTTATTTGGTCATGTTTTATTGGAAATTTGAAAAAACTAGTTTTTGTTGTCAAAATGAAAAAAATATTTGAAAACTAGAGTTGTTTTTTTACTTTTGATGAGTAATTTGGAGTTAAAAAAAAAAAACTGAGTAAGGTAACTTTCCTAGAAATTTTACATAAATCTTATAGTACTAAGAGTTAATTACAATTTATTTCTGCTCTTTTCAAATTACAAAAGATTCCTTAATTTTGGTGGAATTCGAATACATCCAAAACAATCTAATACATCACATCCGAGTTTTTGATACATCGCTCAATGTACTGATACATCGCGTTTTAATTTCGGATACATCATTGAACGTCCAGATATATTCATATATTGTCGAATAGGAGAGAGTATGTATTTTTGTAATTTTCAAATGGTATGAAATTTTAGAAAATGTGATAAAATAAATTGTGTATTTAGATAAAAATAAGTTATGTATTTAGATTATTTTTCCTAAATTTCTGGCGGTTAATTATACCACAAATGTGTTTCCAACTCATCTTTTAATCCGTAAAAAGTTTAACAGAAATTCCATTACATTTAGCTAAATAATTAAAAAGTCCGGATATAATTTCATAGCTGTAATTACAGGTAGGCTGATAGAAAGTAGTAGTAATACTTCCGGTCGATAATATCTAAGGGAGTTCCTTTTAACTAATACATACTTAATTTTTCACATTAATATTATTGTCCCTTATTTGTATGCTGCCTTGTAAATTATGGTTCAGCAGAATGATAAAAAAAATTCACCGAACATCGAAACAAATATGTTTATTTTATGAGACTGAGATACAAAACACAAATTAAAACAACAAGAGCGTTCGGACACTACAGTTATAAACTGATGCACAAAATTAAAGGAACAACTCCAAAATAATCAAATTCTTCTCCATTGCAAAGTGAATCCATCATGACTAAAGATATAGAAACCTTCAATCATAATAACGATGAGAGCTACGCCTCATATTGTGTAATGACCCTTCTTGTCATTTTTAGTGTTTTATCCTTTCATTTAGAGCGTTCCTATAGCGATTTCAAGTCATTTATGACTTGCTGGGACTGACAGATCGGTCACCTGGTCATTCGTTTGGTTATTGTGTGAGCTTTAGTATTTTTGGAGCTTATGAACCTTGAACGATCATTTTCGATCAAAAGTTCAAGAAGATGACATCAGAATCCAATTCTGACGATTCCATCAGTTCCGGAAGGGTCATTTTAGGCTAGTAGCATTGTCGACATGACTCCCAAAGTTTTCAGTGTGAGTTGGTGTGATTAGGCGTTTTAACTTTAAGTTTAAAGGCTAAGTTTGACTTTAGTCAACATTCTGAGTAAACGCGCTCGGATGTGAATTCTGTCAGCGCGGCTAGCTCCGGAATGTCGAGTTTGGTCTAGTTTGACCCTTTTTTTGGGTTTTGAGGTTTTTGATATTTTTCCGAGCCCTTTTGTGGTTTTTGACTTAAAATGACCAATGGAAGTGGGACCCATATTTTATCGAGATGACCTCTGGTGAAAATTTTGACTGCACCATTGGGTCCGGAATGTCGACTTTGGTAGGGTATCACATCTGTTTTATTTTTATCAGGTTCCGAACGTATTCCGAGCACCCGTCGGAGACTTTAAAGAAAGTAGGCAAAGCTGAAATCTGGTGCAGCCCTTTAACAACCAGAAATTGGGGTTTTAACGACCAGATTTTTGGGTTTATTAGCGACCAGCTTCGTCCTTATAAAAATCCAATTTTCAGCCTTTGTGTTTTTACTTTAAAATTTCGATATTTTGAGCTATAGAGCTTGGAATCTGATTTGGGGACTCGGTTTGAGATAAATTTTATTTTTTAACACAGAATAAATCCATTGAATATGACCCAAACACCTCAACGACAGGAGCATCAGCAGAATAGCCATAAACCTCCTTTGCTATTTCATTAAAGATACGAAGCAAATCTCTTCGAGCATCATAATCGCTTGGTTTAGGGAGACATAAACCTCATCAAGCAATACATCAAATGCCGATAATTGTTCCAAGGTGGCTGTGTATTTCTTCCTCTACTTCTGTTCACACTGTTGTGCTTCCTTACACAGAACTTCCGCGGATAAAACCATGGTATTAAAGATGATCAACCTTTTTATTTTTTAACTGCTGTTATAGCTCATTTTCGAGCTCAACTTTTGGGAAATTTTAGAAGGTGAATTCTTGGCCATTTTAGGTCCGAATCTAGTGATTCAAGAGCCGATATTGTGGGGGTTTTCGTGAGGATCGTCGTAGTGTGATTGGTTTTGGGTGTTGGACCTTCATTTTTGGTAAATTCTTGTAAGTAGCTGCTGTCATTGTTGCTTATTTTTAGCTTAGAATTTGGGTTTTTTGTTGCATGTTCATGTTGGGACTGTCTTGAGTCCTGAATTGTGTTCCATTCTGGTAAACAAGTTCTGAGAGTTGTTTAGGATTTTTATTTGGGGTTAATTCTGGATTTTTTCAATGCGGATCCCACTTTTTCCATTTTGACCGCGAAATTGACCCGTCTCCGTTTCTTGCGATTTTAGTGTTTAAATGATTGTAGTAACGTTGTGACTCTATTTCTTATAGTGTATCAACGTTTCGAGGCCTTTTAGAAAGAAAAAGATCGGGAAAGTGATTTTGGAGCACGCGTGATCTGCGTTCAGGTAGGCTACGGTTTCTCTTCTTAGATTGAACTCGAACATGTGAATGCATGTTGATTAGTTGAGATTTGGGTTGGGTAGTTATTGGATCATGCATAGGTGTTAAAAATCATATTTTTGGCCTTTTTCTGAGAATTATCGGGTAACTATGAGCATGTTTATTGTTATTAATTGACCTTCTTTGCTATATGGATTACTTGTATGTTTGAATACTGGTTATCATATGTTGGGCCTTAGTTTAGGTTTGACTAGGGTTTTCCTTAGAAATGCATGATTCAAAGTCGATAGGACTTAGTTTAGCCCCGACGTCGCTCGGCCGGCTTAAATCCTTGTAGACTGATGTACCAGACTTGAGTCTGATAGTTTAGTATTTAGCTAGACGATCAGCTCGCTCCAGCGATAGTTACTCTTATTTCTTCGATGTTACGGCTTCTCAAGTTACGTCAGTGACAATAAATTCTGCTCAGTGATTCAAAGTGGAGTTTCGATTCGGCTTTAAGAACTTACATTGATTAGCTAAGTCTGGATGGTGTTCCACGGGTATATATGATTTACGGATAGATAAAGACTCTTTCAGCAGCTATATTGACATCTTTGTCGGGTATCCGGATTTAAGGTTCGGCCTCGACCATCCACATACTTATGTAGAGCATCCGGTTAGAGGTCCGGTCTCAAGTATGTAGAGCATCCGGTTAGAGGTCCGGTCTCAAGTATGTAGAGCATCCGGTTAGAGGTCCGGGCTCAGTTACTTATATTTTGCAATTGACTACTTGTGTAATTTTGGTGAGCGTCCGGTTTAAGGCCCGACCTCCGTACCGTCAGATTCTACTTTTTGGTTCGGTGTTCTTTGGCCTCGAGTTCTATTCTCCTTAAGCTATAGTTATTTTGTGTACTCGTCGGGCTTATGGGGGTCCGTTCGGGTTTTTATTTAAACTTGCGCACGAGTGTACCTTCTGGGCTTATGGTGGGTCCAGTTAGGTGTAGTTAGTTTATTTATATTAATTTAGTTAGATCTTTATACACTCGTGTGCATCATTGTGTTACTTAGCCTTCCGTTCTTGACCTCTAGTTTTCTGATTCCGTCTTTTCATATTGCTTTACTTTTCTAGTTCAGTCGGCCTATGATGCCTACTGGGTACCTGTTATATGGTACTCATGCTACGCTCTATTTTCGTGATGCAGGTCCGAGCACCGGTAGTCAGCGTTGATCGAGTTTGGAGCATTTCTGGTCTGGAGACAGGGGTGAGCACACGGCGTTTTGTACTATTTTAGTCTCTATCTGTTTATATAAAGACTTGTCTTTTACTTTTCGAGACAGTCTAGTTTCGGAGGTCCACTGTTGGGACTTGTACTCGTTTTGTTGGTAGCTCTGTATTAGTGACTTCCAGGCTCTGGGAGGGATCCTTAATTGTATTTATGTTTTGGTTTGCTTATGTTGTTATAGTAATTTTGCTTAGTCTTGTTTAGTTTCTAAACTCACACCCATTACGTGTTGTTCTGGGTAACGGTTTGGCTTACCTTCTGGTGGGTTATAGTAGGTGCCTTCATGGCTCGAGAAATTGGGTCGTGACATATTGCTTATAGTTTGGGCGTTCATATATGCCATTTGAGTTTGAAATGTAAACCTTGCCTGTTGTCCTTGAGCTTTGATGGTCGTCATAATCAATTTCTGCTCATTAGTCATCTCTTCTTCTTCTTTATCTAAGCTCGAACCGTCTTCCTTTTTAACCGTTGCACATTGCAGGTGTGTGCCTAATTTACACTCTGGACAATAATATAGCAAATCCATTTGCTATCATTACAAAGTCCATCACAAACCTTGCAAAAGATATTCACACAATCTTCAATAGCATATGGCCATTCATATTGTAGTACAAGGGAATGTTGATGATCTTCACGAATCACATTTTCAGGCCAAGAGGTTGCACATTTAGCATGGAGACTAAAGTTGCATTCGTAGACAAATGATTTTGGTTCTCCACCACAAGCATTGCAGCCAAAATACATGCAGTATTTTATTTGGCAATTCAAAGCATGATTTGTGAAGGGGGAATTCATATTTGGATTTTGTGCATTTGTAAGCAATGCCACAAAGTTTATCCTAACAGCCTGAGCAGATTAAGTCCTCTGCTTCTTGAACTACAGAGAGTTCCAAGTCATGAGGGTGGCTAAAATGCTTCATTTTTTTTACTTTATTAGTCACATTATTTATCATCACCACTGTTCCATTGGGATTCAGATTTGGATTTGGATTTTGACGCTGCTGTGATGTGCGGGAAACATCAGCGTCAGGAGATGCACATTGCAAGTGCAACACGAAATCACAATCAGCGCAATAGTACAAAGATTCGTCCGAGTCCATTATGATATCAAAAGCAAATAGAGTATCCTTATCTTCGTACGGAGAACCAAAGCAGAGCTCCAACTCATGTGGATGTTTATCAATTAGTATTGACCTTGCAATTTTGAGTTCTTCTTCTTTGTCTTCCTCTTGATATTCCCGCATCCTCCCGATTGGTTTCTGTTATCTTGATTGGTTCCTCCTCTGTTTTCCTGATTATTACTGGATTTGCTCTTGGTTTGTTGACTTGCAGTTTTGGTACTTGTTGTTGACTGATAGATTTGGAAATGCCACATTCGAGATGTGCTCCAAAATCACAATCAGCACAATAATACAACCAGTTATTTAGATCTACATTGTCACGACACAGATCACAAACAAAAACTGTGTTTTCATCAACAGCATCATCATAAAAAGGGGATTCAAAAATGAGCTCAAGCTTATGATGATGGTGCTGGGACAGGAAAACAGTTTGGGGCAAAAGAGCACAGTGCGTGTGGACATCAAATTCACAACGGGCACAGCTAAAACTAAAACCATTTCTAGCAGAGGCACAAGCGTTGCAAGTGTAAGAATGATTCGAGTAAGTCGGAGTTGGAAGAAGGGTCAAGTGGTGAGAAGGATGAGAAGAATGATCAAGAAAACGCGGAGCGTTGAGGCGGTTTTTGTGGAGGAAATATTGGCAGGTATTGCAGCCATAAAAATTACTAGTAATGTTTGGTTGCTCACAAGCATTGCAAAAGAGAGATTCAGTTGGATTCACAATGGGTTTCAAGATGTGTGGATGGCTGAAGTGGTGTTTGTTATTCTTACAATAACTTGTATTTATCATATCATATATTATTATAAGTGGGAAGCTCCAAAGTAAAAAGTTGAATTACCATTTTACTCCTACACAAATTGAAAGGCTATAAAATATTTAATTAAACTCATCTAATATAATTAATTAAAAAATTTTATCTTTAAATAAAGAAAATGCTCCTTTGATAATTTGTGTAAGAAAAAGTAATATATATTTAAATAAATGCTAAGTATCATATTGACTACAATACAATGAATGTTTAATTCCAAGATTGATTCTTCATATTCTTGTATGTGCATTAGTACATATATTGAATAATTATAGTCATGAATAATTATAGTAAGACGCTTCAACTTTAAACAATAACTACCAATTTAATTTTTTTAAAGACTAAAATATAAAGTGTCCTTTCACTTCTTTTATAAAGAAATTCAATGATGTTTTAATGATCTTTTTATAAATTTGACTTTTGAATTTCTCTATATTGACTATAAATATCATTTTGTGCTTCACTAATTTGTCTATATGTAAATTGTTCCATGATATATGTTGTCTTAGTTTTTATGATAGCTAATTTTCTTCACTCCTTGTATCTTAATATTTGTTTGATAATTTTATCGTAGATTAATTAAGATCTGTTTAAATTTCTCTTCTATGTGTTCAAGTGGAATTTTTATTTTGTGTTATTATATTAGAAAGGAATGAAGATGTTATACATTTGTTGGTGTTCATTAATAATATATTTGTTATTTTCACCTTTCATCCATATAATGAGTTAATGACATATTCATGACAATTTTTTGAGTCTCTCAATTATATCCTATCGGAAGATATTTTGGATAATTGGAAGAGAATAAAGAAAGTTGTCATCTCTTACCTGTCTATATTTTTTTTGTACTTTTTTCTTTCATATTGTTATTTTTAGCTTCATTTTATAATATTTTTGTTGATTTCTTTAGAGGTGTTCTTTTATTTACCATTAAAAAATCTCTATTTTCTTTTACGAGTTAATTCCTATTTGATAAATAAATAACTACAAATAAAAAATTATTGTACACAATAAGACTTTCTTTGCATGGTTGATAATTGTTCTTGCTTTGGTGACCACAAATGTAAGTTGTATAGCTTTTAAAATACTTTATTCCTGATTTACTATTTTATTTTACAAACTTTATAGTAAAAAATAGAGTTATTAGTTCTATTAAAAGTGTGAAGCAACAAAGTTAAAGGTTGGATTACTAAAATAATCCTATAACTTTGTATAGAGTATAACACTCTTTCAAAATATAAAATATGAAGAGTTTGAAGGGTTACTTAATAATTAAATACACTTAATTCAATATACCATATTCATCTACTAAAAGTCTTTAGCTACTCGTGAAATATGTAAAGATGTTTGAGACTTTGATTTCCCTCATTCACTTTCTTTCATTTAATTCGTTCTAATTCTAACATGAAGTTTAAGTTCAATTGTCCAATTTATTTAATTATTTTTCTCTTAGTTAAGTTAAGACTCATCTTTACAAGAAAAAAATTCATATATCTTTCAATACAAAAGAAAGGCTTTGTTGATTTTCTTGTAAATAAAATTTGAGATAGCTGCAATATGAGTATGCCTTCTATCTTGCCTATTATTTCTTATTAATGTGAAAATTCTTTATATATTTTTCTTAATTAATTGTTGTAATTTGTAACTATTTTTTGTTGTTGATCTATTTTTATTCTATCAGTAAATTACTAAATCAAAATGTACAACACACATTTAACGGATAATTATTTTTCTTTCACACTATTTGTGGTTTCTTCGTCTTTAATATCAAAGAGGTCATACAAACACATCGTTACAACATCTTCATGCAACTTAGCCTGGGACACACGTGCAACGTACGTGCCTGAAACTAGTATTATTATAAGCATGAAGCTCCTAACTTAAAAGTTGAATTACCATTTTATCCTTATTTTATTTTTAAACTATTAAATAATAATTTAATTTAAATTCATGCACCTAGATAAAATAGTTCACATTCTTTGAGAAACAGTTACAATGAAGAGTAAAGACCTAAAGCTGCATTTTCCATAATAACTGTGTATAACAATTCTTCTTTATAACAATTTAAAATTCTGGCTTGGGACTTGTGTCAATGACTATTTCTTATCACCGTTTGTTGTTAATAGAGAAATGATATACAGAAAGTAGCAAAGACACTAAAGGTTATTTCTTTCGTATTGAATCTTTATGTTTTTTTCTTTATTGTTACTTTGTTTGTTTAATCTTGAAGTTTTTATTATTTTTTTATTATTTTTTGTGTTTTAATATATTTTCTTATAGTGTTTGATCTTGTTTTCATCAAATTGTGCTAATAATCTGTAATAGAATTTGTCTATATTGTTTAATTTTGTGTGGTTATTTTAGTGCTATGTTCATTTGATTCTTCTTTCTTAATGTTTGGTGATTTTGATGTATTCTTTGAGTATCATTATTTTTGTTAGTTTTATGCTATTTGATTTGCTTTGCCTCACTTTGATTTCAACTAGACTAGAAAAGATGTTTTCTGTTATTATTTTATCTTTGTATGGTCTTGCTAATATGTTGTACCCTTGAATGCTTTTTATGTCTATTTTTAATGACTTTTGTGGTAATTTTGGAATGTATTCTCGAGGATATTGCTTAATTTTAAAGTTATGTGACAATTTTCTGTTTTTACCTTGGGATTTCAATTTTTATTGGAAAAACATAATTTTAGTACTTATTGCTTCCTTATCTCCTTTGACAGACTTGTTCATCCTTTGAGAAATGTATTTATATCTGCCAACACATTTTATAAGATCGTAGAGACGTAGACCTTAAGAAAGTCATCTTAGTCATGTCACTTTTATGGTAACAATTAAAATAATAAGGTTTAATTTACTTTTATAATGGTAACAATTACAATGAGAAAATGAAAAGTCATGTAAAATATGTAATACAAGTGACCAGTGAATAACGATATGGTTCCCGTATCTATATTTGTAATAGAATAAACTTACATGATACTTCAATTGATTCATAAAATTCGAGTATACATATCACCTTCATTCTTTTAAGTTTACGAGTATATTTCTTTTTAATAATTTTTAACTTTATGTCTCATTTATATATTTTATACTTGTGTCATTTTAAAAAACTCTGATAGGGTACACGTGTAAAGCACGTGAGCAAGGACTAGTAAAGTTAATAAACAGAAACAGAAACAGAAATAAGATGAAGCAGAAAATAATATAAAATACAAGAATTAATCCGAGTCCACAGAAACTACTGTATGTCCTTAAGAAATTTAATCCCCTCATTGTACCCAAGGTTATGGATTAATTTCTCCCAAGATAAAACGGATTAAACCTGTTAAAGAAATAGCGGTACCTCAAACTTCTTTAACTTCAACGAACTTAAGAGCAGCAACAAGTCACACAGACTCAGTCGATCGACACTTTGATTTTATTTGAGAGAAAAATAAATGCAGAGAAAGAAAAAATTTCAGTGATTAAAAAATCAAAAATTGATTTCCTTTTATAGCCATTTTCAGCAAGGAACATGTATGTTCAGTAAAATCTGTTCAGACCCATTTTATCCAAAAAGTTGTGTCTTTTGGAAAAAATAACAACTTTTTGAAAAATTGTGTCTGCTAGGAAAATAACTACTTTTTGGAAAGTAACGACTTTTCGGAAAAGTAACGACTTTTCGAAATGTTGCCGTTACCCGCAAATTTATAAGAGATAATATTAACAGGATTTATTTGATTTAACAAAAATTGATTAAATAAATTTTGTCCAAAAAATTTGTCAATCAATCACATCATTTGCCAAATCCAAATCCAAATCCAAAGAAATGAATTTTCATTTGCACTTTGCAGATGTTCATTTTCCCTCCAAAGTAGTTCCCTCACTTTTGATATTCTCTCTTTTCTTTTCTCATTCACACTTGCTAAAACCCAACAGTGTTTACCTTGACAAGCTCGTTTCTCTCTTCCTGTAAGTGGGTGGGTGTACAATGGGATATACTAGATAACTCGTATGATTGTATTTATAGCTACGCTATCATATACAATAAATTGTTTGATACACTCGATAGAATAAATAAGGATATCTTATGAGATTATTTTATCTCACCTTTTATATGAGATAGTAATATTTTCACTATTTTAATACAAATAGTGAAATAAATAATCTTGTTATTAATTAATACCTCGAATTAAACATGCGATGAAATTAATTTTAAAATTTATTACGTGATAATTACATTTTATCTCACGTACCAAACGACTCTAAGATAAGAAGTTTGGCAATGACTTTGTTTGGTTGAACGACTTGGTTTTCTGTTTTATAAGTCGACTCCGACAACAAGTTGGCCAATTGCAATTTCAAACGTTTATAATTCAGCATCAACTACTCAGAGGTACGTACTACTCTCTCCGTTTCTAATCTCTCCGTTTCTAAAAGAATATTTCTATTTCCATTTTAATTTGTTTCAAAAAGAATGACTCATTTCTTTTTAGGCAACACTTTAACTTTAATTTTTCACATGACATCTTTAAAATCACAAGATTAAAAAGTTTCTTTTTTTTTAAACGGAGGGAGTAATATTTACCAAAATTTTCTTTTAAGAAAAAAAACTTAACAATACTTAATTAGATGTTACTCATAGATAAAGGCTTTGGACTCATCACCACAAGCTTTACAGACGAAGTATGAGTAACATTATTGCTACATCATTAATAATTAATAATATAATACAAAAGACACTTACTTAGCTATGTTTGACTTTATAGGTGGTCTCGTGTGTATTAAAAGAAAAATAGCAAGTCAAATCAACCGCAAATTTGAACAATTAATAATTTGGGAAGTCAACTGCCAATGGAGTTACGGTGATAGTTCATTGTTAGACTTTTTGCTCTTAACAAGTTGGGCTTTGATTGGATCATTCATTATCATACTATTTCACCTAACATGGAGCATTGGTGTAACACTCTTCATCTCTAAATTTTTTATTTACAAGTTAATAAAATAACATTATTAAAGTAAACGAGGTGGAGAATCTTAGTATTAATTAGTTGGTTAGCTGAACTTTCACCTTATTGGTAAGAATTTAGTTACCCGCATAAGGAAATATCTAACTTGTTTTTACAAGTATAAACAAAGAAATAATATTAAAGTTACTTAGAACAGATTAACTAAAATAGATTATGTTTCAAAATTCTAAAATGTCAATCAATATATATATATATATATATATATATATATATATATATATATATATATATATATATATATTAAATGAGGATCATAGAAGAGTTGATGTGGCACCTCTCTATGGCCTCCATTTCAAAAAAAATTCCCTCCTTTTTTTATTTATTTTTCATTTCTTTTCATTAAATAATTTGTTTATTATTAAAAAATTTATTCATATTTAGTATTCTAATTATACCTAATAAGTTACAACAAAACCTCCATCTATTTACATTTCCCTACTTAAATAATATGTCTCTTCAACTTATTTTTAATTATTCTTATGGTTTACACAAACTATAAATAACAACTATTTATGTTCAATGATCATTCTCATTTTTTCATTCTTTTTATTAGTATAGTTTTTCCTCTTTTACATTTTTTTTCTTCATTGTTTTCATCAATCATGTACTTAATAAGTTCACCATATGATCTTCATATTGATAAAGATCAAAGATATATTATTCAAGATTCATCAAATTGATGTTTGCATTAGTTTGGTACAAGTTAATGAAAATGAAGAAGGAATCATAATTATTTCAAGATTTCATCAAGAAGATGGTCATATTAGTAAAAAAATTTGAATGATTTCCAAATATTTTGAAGATTAATTCATTCATGTATTGTTTTGGTTATATATTTTTTTAATTAGATATATAATTTCATGTTATTCAACAAAAAATAAATTATGTAACTCTACTAATCAACACATTAGAAAGCTCAATTAACATTATTTTCTTCATTTTACTTTGCTCTTTTTCTTCTTCTTCTTCTTATTATTATTATTATGTGAATGAATGAAGATGAAAAGTTATACAGTTTTATTTTTATGTAATTTTTTCGTCAAGTTCTAATTAATATTTCAATTTTTGTCACAGTTGAGAGATATAATATTGCACATGATACATTCTTATAGCTATTGCATATTTATGCCCCTAAAAAATATATGATGTAGTTTATCATATTAAAAAATAGTCATAGACTAAACAAAAAATAAATTAATCATTTTTTAGTACTTTTAAAAAATTTAATAAATAAATAAATTATTTAATAAAAAGAATGAAGAAAAAATTTCCCCTTAGTCACATTAATTATATTAAAACTAAAAAGTGTAATTTATTTAACTTCTCTTAATTATTGAAATTGAGATACATTAAAAAAAAGTGATGTGACATTTATCTTCTCTTTTTTGACCTTTTTTCTTATTTAAATTAATTGATTTTTTGTAAAAGTAATTTACTCAATTAATTTAAAATAATTTTTATTAATAGAGAAACATTTACAACAAAAACTTTTCACATACTACTTTATTAGGAGTAAATAATAATCATCCATAACTCACATCATTCTAATTTCCAATCCTAATAGGTTAATTTTCCATTTTTTTTTTTACCTTCTTCTGATTATAATTTCAGTACAACAATTTTTAAAAAATATTTTAAGTTATTTTCTCTTTATTATTTACTTACGATCAATATATCTATTTACATATAAAGTTAGAATGTTAGAAATAAATAAGATGATGTGGTACATTTCTATCACCTCCGATCACATTTATCTTTTCTCTAAATATTTAGCATGTTTTTTATTTTTCTTCACCAGTGTGATATTGTAAAATATATTTTCAAAATTTCCTCTTCAAATAATTATTTAATAGTATTATTCTGCATAATTGACATTTTTTTATATATGTAACTTTTATTTTTAATTGTTAATTAATAATATTCATGACTTCAAAACATTTCATGTGGATAACCCCCTAAAGTAATTAATGTGCAAGTTATATAGTTTTTCTTATCTTACTTAGTTGGTACAAGTAACAATTTTAAAGAGATTTTCTATAGAGATTTTGTATTTTATTAGTATTTTAATTTTTTTTTATATATGTAACTTTTATTTTTAATGTTAATTAATAATATTCATGACTTCAAAACATTTCATGTGGATAACCCCCTAAAGTAATTAATGTGCAAGTTATATAGTTTTTCTTATCTTACTTAGTTGGTACAAGTAACAATTTTAAAGAGATTTTCTATAGAGATTTTGTATTTTATTAGTATTTTAATTTTTTTTTATATATTATAAATTTATAAGTGTTTATTAACATTTTGGTATTTCGCAACTGTTGCTTTTTTTTCATTCTGTAATAATAATATTGTGTTGCTATTTTTTTTAATATTGAATGTTTGCTTTTCACACACACACGCACGCACGCTCGTTTCTAATTTATTAAAATATTGGTTATCTATTTATTTAGAGTAATTTTTTCATTAATATTTTTTATGAACACTGTATAATTTAACTCCCTCCTAAAATACAATTTAGAATTTACTACAGCCGCATAAACAAAAAGAAAATTTCCATGTTCTTTACATGTTTCTAAAGATAACATACCAAATAGATTATACGAAATCAACTATATTTACAATACTAAAAGCATATATAGTGAACAATAAGTTGAAAAATATAATTTATTGAGTTCAATGATAATAATATTTGACTCAAAATATTTAAACAAAAAAAAAATTAATAAATCTAAAGAGATCCGCGCAAAGCGCAGATATGTTAACTAGTATAAATATAATAAAAGACCAAGTTAAAACGCATATCAGTGTATATGCCTTTTTACCAATTAAAGTCGGTCAGGCGGTTAAGATATGTATTAAATTAACCTAATTTAAATCTTTGATGAATAAATAGGACAGCTGTAGGTAATTAACATATTACTATATTTAACTGTTCTTTACATTTTTGTCCAGTTTGTTAAACTTTTTAAATATAAGTTAGAATAAGTCGAACACAATAAGCTTTATTCATAACGTTAGTTTTGAATTACTTTTATCATTTCAATATACAGTCGTGTTTCGAGAGTAAATAAATTAGAATTAATTCAAAATTTGGAGATATAAAATAAAATCTTCAAAAATTTTCAGAAACATCATAAAAAATATGACAACTTATTATAATAATATTGACAACACAAAATATTCCAAGGATATATAAAAAAAAGTTAATGAGACTAAATTTTATATCCTTTATATATTATGCCAATTAAAAAATTAATGTAACAGTGAAACAACTATAATATATATATATATATATATATATATATATATATATATATATATCTTCTTTTAGAATTGAAAAGAAAAAATTAATACAGTATTGTTTGGTTATCGGAACGACTTTGTTGGAAAATTATATTATATATGTTGCTAATACTTTTTTTTGAGTTAGATTATTTGTCTATATCTATTTGTTCAATTTATACAAGTTTAAACGTCTACTTATGCACATCTAAAGTTAGAGGACATAAATATAAAATGAGATTAAGTTAAAGGCATATTAATGTATATGTCATTTAAGTAAATAAGAAAATGGATTAATTTTTCAGTTGGGCACTCAATTAATAGTTATTATCTCATAAATTCACACATTTTTTTCTTGATTTCAATTTTTTTCAACAAAAAAAAAGAATATTTTAATAAAATGAGTAGTTTGGTAGAGTGCAATTAGCAAAAATAATGCATGCATTAATTATATGTATTAGTAATCCTTATTTAGTGCATTTTTCATGGTATGTATAACTAATATAGTTTACACTATATTGTATATTGAGAAGTGTATTACTAATACCTAAAAATCAATGGTATTAGTAATACAAAGAATTTAATGCATGCATTAATATGATTAAAGACTCAATTATCCTTCAAAAATAGTTTCACATCTTTTTCACCATAATTGTGAAAGGATAAGACGTATATGTGTAGGATTTAAGATCTAATACTAGATCTTATTGTATTCTCACTATTTTATTTGAAAGGGCACGTTGTCCTAGATTTAAGATCTAATATTAGATTAGTTCAATACAATCTTAACCATGATAAGAAAAATAGTAAATTTTGGATAAACAAAAGGGCATGTTGCACCATCAAAATGTCTATATAAAGAGATTTGCATGAAGATTAAGTGTATACATTCTATCTTACTACTACATATCATCGAGCAAATCACTATATTTTCCGGCGAAAATGGCCACTATCAACGAGATCCGCCATGCGCAACGAGCTGTGGGGCCCGCCACCGTGTTGGCCATTGGAACAGCCAACCCTCCCAATTGTTTTTATCAAAGCACTTATCCTGATTATTTTTTTCGTGTGACCAATAGTGAAGATAAAATTAAGTTAAAGCAAAAGTTTGAGCGCATGTGTAAGATAAATTTTATTCTTTATTATGGTATAGTTATTATGTTATGATTTGCGAACTTAACCATGAATTGAACTCACAACTTACTTTCATGCATGGGCACTGCTTGCTTAGCATTGAATACAAGTGTATTACTTGTTTTATTTAATGACGTTGTTAACTATGTTGCAGGTGACAAATCAATGATTAAAAAGAGATATTTTCATTTAACAGAAGAAATCTTGAAAAAAAATCCTAATATTTGTGAATACAACTCTCCGTCGTTGAATATACGGCAAGAAATCATGATCGTTGAGGTTCCAAAACTTGGGAAGGAGGCAGCGGAAAAGGCCATCAAAGAATGGGGTCAGTCAAAGTCCAAAATTACACATTTGGTATTTTGCACCACTAGTGGTGTGGATGTTCCTGGGGCTGACTTTCAACTCACTAAGCTTCTTGGACTTGAACCATCAGTGAAACGATTCATGATGTATCAACAAGGGTGCTTTGGTGGTGGCACTGCACTTCGATTAGCTAAGGACTTAGCTGAGAATAACAAAGGTGCTCGCGTCCTTGTTGTTTGCTCAGAATTAGCCAATTTTCTTTGCCTCCGTTGCCCAAATGAAATGGAGCTTGATGTTTTGGTTGGGCAATCCCTCTTTAGTGATGGGGCATCTTCTGTTATTATTGGCTCAGATCCAATAACAAATGTGGAAAAACCTTTGTTTGAGCTTGTATTCGCAACTCAAACTCTTCTCCCAAATAGCCAACATGCAATTACTGGTTACCTAAGTGAGGCTGGCCTGAAAGCCCAGATACATATGGATAATCCGATGCTCATCTCAACAAATATTGAGAGGATCCTACTGGAAGCATTCCAACCTCTTGACATTTCTGACTGGAACTCCATTTTTTGGGTATCTCACCCAGGTGGACGTGCCATTTTGGATCAAATTGAATTCAAGTTAGGTCTAAACCCTGAAAAACTCAAGGCTTCACGGAATGTCTTGAGTGATTATGGGAACATGGCTAGTGCTTGTGTTTTGTTTGTTTTGGACGAGATGAGGAAAACCTCTGTCACCGCAGGATTGGGTACCACAGGTGAAGGCCTTGAATGGGGCGTACTTTTTGGCTTTGGTCCTGGCCTAACTGTTGAGGCAATCGTCCTCCGTAGTGTTTCTCTTTAGGTCACAAAAATATGGAGGGTTAGAGAAATCTATCATTCTTCTCTTTGTTGGTAATAAACTAGTACTATGTTATTTGCGATTAATAATGAAATATGTTAGTGTGACATTTTAATATTAATAAAAACATATCATATGTTACATTATGTATCAGTGTCTTTTTACTCTCATAAATTGTGGAAGAAAGCGGTCATGTTGTTAGTAACTTATGCAACCACCAACTCTTCATTTCACCCGTTATTCTATCTTTATGCCTTGTAACTTATCTAATCTTTGGGCCATTCATTTTCCCAATTTACCTACCCATTATTCCTATTCATTTTTAGGAAGAATTCATTACATACAAATAGTTTGTCTTCCTTAAGAAGAGACAACAAGAGGTGTATAAGAAACTATGAAGGGAAAAATGAGGGGTATTATATTGTGTATATATATTGAGTTGGTGTAGAAAAAGAGAGTTGAGACAAAGAAAATATTTCAAGTCTTCGACTATATTCACTATTTAAAAGAGAGTAATTATATGGTGAAAAAGGTGTTCTTTTTGTGGGGCTTTAAACTTGTCAACTAATTCGGAGTTGTACGACGTTGTGTGACTGTTGTATCCTGGAGGGGTGAAGTCAAAAGTGATACTGCTGGATCAGTATAGATTATGTCGCAGTGAGCTTGAATTTTCTTAAAGAGAGCGAGATATCCGCGCCTCAACCTAAAAATATTTTGTTAATTTCATTTCAACGGTAATTTATTTATATTTATGGTGTACTACACCAACAAAAATACATTTCGTATCATTATGCTTTTTTTTTTCTTAAAAAATTATTGACCCAATGTGGCCACTACGAAATTGGTTTAGGAATGTTCAAGATTTTACGTTTTTGGTGGCGACTTGAGTTGCCGCTAATCAAGATTGTACCTAAGTGAAACTTACGAAAGTACGCCACATAAATTAGGATAGAACACAAAAGTATATATCGTATATGTTTATATTCAATTCAAAAGTAAAATATTACAAGATTAATAAAGAAACACAATCAAATTCATTTTTTCATATAAACAATCCACCATCTCTTGCTTGAAGAATTTTTTTTTTTCAGTAAGTAAGATGAACAGTAATCCTTAACAATGTCTCAGCACCATCAATAACATGTTGCCCTGTTGGTATAAGTGAACGAATCTCCGCGAAACCACAAGCATTTTTAAATTTACCAGTTCCTCATGTAACTGATATTCTTGACATTGTGCTTCCAATTCTATAAACTCCAAAAAAATCGAGGCTATCGCCATATTCGCCTCCTTCCATCATGGCGGTAAACGCCATCATTTGAGTACTTCCATCTGCAGAACTTGATACATATACACCTTGTGCTTTTCCAAGGTTTGTGTGCCTAACTCAGGCGACAATGTCAAGTAGTCATCGATAACTGTGATGGTACCTGTCGTGACATAATATAAAACGTAAGTGTTATCGGATTCAAATTGCACTTCCACCTTTAAAAATAAGAGATACTTCCACCTGGTTGACTAATGAAAAAGAATCAGGCGCTCATGTTTGATATATAGTCAAAATAGATTAGATGGTTAGACTATTCAATGTGTTTGGCCAATAACAAATAATCATGTTGACACGTCATTGAGACATGGTAAAGAACACACTTCGTAGCACAAAAAATAATTTATAGCGGCAATAAATAGACACATTAATAAAGAGTATTAAAGTTTTTACCATCATTAGTTAAATGTCATTAGATACAACGTCGCTAAAATCTTCAGGGATATATACGATTGATCGCCGCAAAAAATACATATTTAGCGGCAATTGTTAATTAATTGTTGCTAAAGCTTATTTTTGATGTAGTGATCCTAGTTCTAATACCGCAAGGAAAAAGGGCAATGAAAAAGAAGCAGACCTACACGTGTGAAGATCATGTTGAGACATGATATAAATGTAATCAATTAAGTGGTCCTATGTTCAAATCTCATCCGAAAAAAGAAAGAAAAAACTAACCAATAAAAAAGAATCAGGACAATACGTGAGAAGATATGTCAAAGATATAATATAAATAATAAGGTAATTAAAAGAATAATAGTATCTCTCTAACAGCTTAAATTTTTACGTACCAAACCCAAGGCCCAATCCATCAGGGCCTAATTGAGTAGTCACACCACTAGCTTGGCCATTCTGATTTCCAGCAAATATTGTGCCTGCTAAGCCAGTTCCTAGTGGAACACCATTGATATTAAATGTTGGAATTGCACCATTAGAATTAGGAATTGCTACACCATCTGTAGGTGGTTGAAAACCTAAAGGCCTTGCAAAAGGAACTTGTCCACTATATATATATTCCCTAATAATCCAGTAATTGGTCGAGCTGTTGGATTATTTCCTCCCAGGATATCATGCATGTATAACTCGAGTATCGATCCTTCGGGAACTTGAGTGTCAGTGGCAACAACAAGGGGTGATAATTTGGTTATGGCTACTAAGAAAATTGCAAAGAAAATGGAATATGGTGATAACATTTTGAGATTTTGGTTATAGGGTAAAATAAAGTTTTTTTTTCTTCTTTATGATTTGTTTGATTGATTATGAAATTATGGTCAAGATTGAAACTGTATATAGAAATATAATCATAATAGGACATAATGGAGTTGTTGTGATATAGAGTTATGGTGCAATTGTTGGAGTTATCCAACAAAACCTAACATTTTTTTTTGTCATTATTCATTATATAACAATAAAAAGTTGTATACACATGATTAATTTGTGTTATAAAATGTGTTAAGAGTGAGTTCGTTACATTTTGTTAAACAAGGATTAGCTTATTTATTGAACCTAATCCATCATTAGTTCTCCCTTTTATTTATTCTTATGTATTTCTTATATTTACCTTTCACCATTATATTCCATAGTAAAGCAACTCCACTGTTCGTACCTTTTTTTTGGGACTATTTTTTATCGAGTCGAGGGTTTATTCGGAAACAGAGTAGGAAAAAAATTTGCATATACTCTAGCCGCCTAGTGCCTCTCCGGTCTAGACCTCATCATTTCATGGGATTATATTGAATATATTGTTATTGTTAAATATAAAAGACTCATATAGATAACCCCGATTAGATTGTAATTAAAGCGTAATTGATTGATTGATTGATTGATATTGATGGTTTCTAGGAGAGTAAAATAATGCATTTATTCAAAACTCAAAAAAAAAAAAACATCATAGTCCCAAACAAGTTAAGGATCGGAACGAATAACTAACCACTTTATAAATTAATGAAGTGATTCCCATTTGTAAGGATTATATTTCTTTCCACTAGCATCTTCCAGAAAAAACCCTTGATCTGTTACTGTCCATTTACATAAAAGAGTCCGCGTACTAAGCGGTGAATCTCTAATACATCCTTGGAAGTTATTGAATACTTCAAAAGCTCTTTCTTTTAAACCCCACCAAAAATGGCAAAAAAACATTGTGTTGGCAAAATATTTCTCTTTGAATGACCATTCAAATTTGTTATTTGGACTAAGGTCATGAAATCCCATATCATTATCTTTAGAAGCACAATGAATTTTAATACTATTAAAGGGAAATTTAGTAGGATTAATGTTATTCACAACTTGAACTTGAAATGAATTAACACTTTTTAAATGTAAAATATTTATAAACAATATGATCAATAAAAGAGAAGGTGATTTGATGTATGAAGAACTCATTTTGTAGGGTTTTTTTTTTCTAAGGAAATTGTTAGTTTAAATTTCTTTGTTATTATCAATAGTACTTGAATATATAATGCAAAATTATAGCATTCAGTTGCAATGTAATGGTAATGAGAATTTCTATGATGAAATGTGAATTATATAAGGGAAGGCCATAAAAATGCTAATTATTTTTCGTTACGATTATAATTAGTCGATAATTCATGAGGTATACATTTTTTTGGTTATTTGAGTTGTTTTTTAGTTCATCTCCTATTGTTTATTTATGAGTCTCCTTGAAAGATTTCACATAAATGTAAACGTATTGGATAAGCCTGATATGATGAGCTCGTTTGAAGAAAAATATTGATATATGAATCATGATCGATCATCGACCTCCCTTACCACTTGTTACACCAATTTAGATACCTTTACGGAGAGTTAGTCTTATTTTGTTTTTTCTTTATTATCTATAAAAAGGTCCATTACAGATCAGAGAATAGTTTATAGCCCAATTATTGAACCTAACCCATCTTAATTCTCACTTTAATTATTCTTATTATCATATTAATTTCTTCGTTTTTCTTCCAAAGTTATTGTAGCATAATATAGCAACTTAATTAGGGATGACATAGAAGCAGGGCGATTATAACTTTAAATTTATGTGGGACAATATGAATATAGAGTGGTAATATAACTCATCAGGTGTCAATCACAATATTATTTTTTCTTGTAATAAAATATGAATAGTTTATTTTTTCTGAAATTTATTGACTTAATTAATTGAGATGCATATCGCATATAATAAGTAAATTACATGAAAAGTAACTTTAGGATGGACAATTTGCTCGAAATTGTTATGGAATAAATGAAAATGAATAAAAAATGGTTTTGCTACTATAGATTATAGTCTCTCTAATTCCTTCTTAATTAGTCACTTGTGATTAGTTATGATTAAGGATGATATTTAATAAACTTCATGTACCATCTACTACTTAAGAATAAATTGTAAAGCGAAACAAATTAAATCAAAATAAAACACTTATAATTATCAAATATTTATAGATATTAAATAAATTTCTTAGTATATATACAGAAACTAGATTTTCCCTATGCGCATTACATATAACAATGTGTTTATTCCTTCAATAATGCACACCATATAAGAATATTCAAAATTCAAAATAAAAAAGACACACGCTTCACAATCCCATACAAATTAGGGATCAGAGCGAATAATAACTAACTATTTTTATTTTTTAAGAGGCTCTCAAGCATATGCAATATATTTCTTTCCTTTGTCATCTTCCAGAAAAAATCCTATATCTATTATTGTCCATTTACATAAACGAGTATCGGGATTGAGTGGTGCATTTTTAATACATCCATGGAAGACATTAAACACTTTGAAAGCTCTTTCTTTTAATCCCCACCAAAAATGACAAAAAAATAATGTGTTAGAAAAATATCCTTCTTTAAGTGACCATTCAAATTTGTTATTTCGAGTAATGTCATGAAATCTCATATCATTATCTTTAGAAGCACAATGAAGTTTAATACTATTAAAGGGAAATCTAGTTCTTAAAATAATTATCAAACTACACATTTTTTCCTCCATAAAATAAAAAATCAATGAACTTTTTTAATATTGATATAATTCAAAAGCACTACTTTTTCATGATCAATAAATATAAAATTGCTTTTAAATATCAAAATAATAGAAGTCTAATAACTTTGAAATACAGAGTTATAATATGAAGTACAATAGCAAGTGAACATAAATTTTCTACTATCTATTTTCAAAAGAAATGTTTTAGTGATATTCACCTTAACATGTTTTCAATTAGTATATTTGTATACAAACTATAACTTATTGTTTAGGCTAGGCACACGTTAGCCCTATTTTTAGGACACACAATTTGGAGCTCACATAATTAAATCCTTGATGTGAGACTTGAGTTATTTTACGAGTGTCTTGTTTAGGAACGAGCATTATACAGATTCTCAAAAAGCCTTTAGTTTTAAAAAGAAGGATTGCGCCTTAAGATAACTGATTTGAAATTTAAATGATACTAAATTTAATTTTCTTTGTGGCGTAGCCTATCTAGTTCGATAATTAAATATTATTTTTCATTTGACTTATATTTAGGCAATTTATCCAAGACCAGTAACCCTGTGGACTTTAGGTGGGCCAAAATGTGTTTCTAATTACTTCATACCTGTTCTTTTAATTTCTAAAGATCTTACAATAAAGAATCAGAGTTCCTTTTAACCAATGATGAATTAACACAATAACACTTGATTTCTAATTTTTTACATCTCATTTCTGTGATCATCACTGTATTATCAATTATGTTTATTTCTTTTTATGTGACTTATAGCTAGAGTATATAGCTAGCATTATTTGTATAGTGCCTTGTAATTATATGTTTCAAAAAAATGATTAAAATTCCACTTCAAGCAATCGAGATAATCATTTTTATTTTGTTTAATAAAGACTGAAATACAAAACAGATATAAACCAAAAACAAACAAAAAATAACAAGTATTTTAAGATATTTATTTCATATTTCGAAGAAGAAATGGAACATTAATAAGGAGGATAAGAGCTACGCCACATATTAGTTATAGTTTGGGCGTTCATATATGCCATTTGAGCCTGAAACGTAAGCCTTGCTTGTTGTCCTTGAGCTTTGATCGTAGCCATTGTTAATTTTTGCTCATTAGTCATCTCTTCGTCTGTTTCTTCATTCTCAAGGCTCGAACCATCCTCTCTTTTAATAGTTGCGCATTGTAAATGTGTGCCTAATTTACACTCAGTAAAATAATAAAGCCAATTGCTATCATTGCAAAGTCCATCACAAACCGTGCAAAAGATATTCACACAATCTTCAATAGGAAATGGCCATTCATATTGTAGTATAAGGGAATGTTGATGATCCTCACGAGTTATATTCTCAGCTACAGATGTTACACATTTAGCATGGAGACTAAAGTTGCATTCGAGGCATTCGTAGACAAATGATTTTGGTTCTTCACCACAAGCATTGCAACCAAAATACATGCAGTCTCGTTCTGGTAAAGTAGGGTACAAAGTGAGAGGGTGATCGCGATGGGAATTATGTTGTATTTTTCTTGGTAACTCGAAGCATGATTTGTGAAGGGTGAATTCACAATTGGATTTTGTGCATTTGTAATTTGTAGTGCCACAAAGTTTATTCTCACAGCCTGAGCAGATTATCTCATTTGATTCTTGAACTTCAAAGAGTGCTAAAGCATGGGGGTGGCTAAAATGCTTCATTTTCTTTTTTGCTTAATTAGTTACACATTTAGAGATAAAAAAAAATTGCAGGTTAAATACAGAAATTTTGGCAAGTTGGTGAAATGAAAGTCAAATATTGAGGTTCAAGGAATTTACATTTGTGGAGAATTTTACGGGATAATGAGTTGGCTTGTTTTATTTTTTTTAATTAAAGATAACGAATTGACTTATGATTTTGTGGTGTTACGGATATGGATGTATTTGATATTATTCAGAAGAAAAATGATTGATCCAAACGTCTAAGATGTACATAGACTTAGGACTTTGGTTTGATCAACTTGTGCCATATTTTGCTATAGCAAGTTGCTTAATTAATTGACCCAAACGTCTAAGATGCATATCTTTTTCATCAATTTTTTTTACACATTATTCTACAGTGTTTACACACATATAAACAACATAACAGCCTTTGATGTGAATAGCATTGTAGAAAATGTATTAACACATCTCTAACTATAGAGCCGAACTACTGCAATTTTTTATTACAAATTTTGTTCAAAACCGGTCCTCCTCTTCCTCAAATGACTTTAAATTTTGTAGCAACCTCCTTAGACTACTGCCAAAGAGTCTAAAGACACAAAAAAAAATGAAATTCAAACTCATTTCATTCCTTTCTACTAGGCTTTTTATCACCTAAATCTTACAAAACAGTACTCCAACCACTTTTCGAGCTCCAAACACAACAACAAAATGATTTTGTCAACTAACAAGTAATAGGACTCAAAATGTTTAAATTCGACTTTGAAGATATGCACTAAAAAAATTCAACTGACACATTCTAAATTTTACATATTATACAAAAGTCGGTTATATCAGGTAAGGAAGGCAAACAGACTAAATGATAAATATATTAAACCTGAATATCAGAGTGTAAAAATCTCTTCCCATAAACTGTACATTTGTTCATTAAACCTGGAAGGATTACTTGCGCTTACGCTTAACAACCCAACTGACTTCAGGGCTTTTTTGCTTTTTGCCTTTGCTAACTCGGGCAGTTGAAGAGCCTTGACCCTGTTATTAAAGAGAAGAGCAAACAATCACTTTGATAATTACAAATATAAACTTGAACTCTAAAAATTCAGTAAACTGCTAAACCATATAAAAGGCAGCAAGACACCGAAGCGCAATGAACTTGATGCAAATATGGCTAGTTAATTACTTCCACAGAATTACTGATGAGTTTCACAAAACATATGATAAGGTGAACTTTATTGAATGTTTGCAGTAGATACAAAGAAGAGAGATGGAATTTGAGTTAAGAAACAAAAGAGATCATCCAGCTTAGCTTCTAAAATCCTATGTCAACAAGCAACAAAAGAGATCGATGCGCTTCCACTAAAACATCGACATTTGGAAGCCTAGGCATATGTACACTGGCAACATGATCCCAGGTAGCCAGCATTCCAATAAGGTCAATCATGGTTAGATCCTAATTGATAAAAATAAGTAAACCTGAAGAAATAACGATCTCCCCTCCACGAGAAATTGACAATTGTGTTCATTGTTCAACTATGTCTCAATCCTAAACAAGTTAGAGTCAGTTATATGAATACTCATTATTCCATTTAAGCTTCTCTCATGTCATTATGACACCGAACAAAAATAAAAGTGCAAAATAAGTTAAATATTAGAAATAAATGTAATAATAAGAGAAGTTCTCTAACAAGACTAAAGCTTATTTGTTTTCATTAAATTAAGACGTTTAAATCTAAATTTTTAGAGAAAATCTAAACGTGTATGATTAAGATATTGTCTCTAGATCTAAACACTCAATGATTAATACCTTTTATTTTGATGACAAGGAAAAACCCCCGTCGCTACCCTTTAGGTGCGCACAGGGTAAAAACTCCGCTCCTATGCAATAGCTCGCAAACCACATAGGAGAGGTAACCCGCACTAGGTAAGCCCGATGCGACAAGCTCGACACATAAAGCAAACCTCTTAATTCCACTGGCAAGGGGTTTCGAACCTGAGACCTCCAACATGGAAGTCCCAAGCACAAACCATGGGCCACCCCAAAGGATCTCAATGATTAATACTCAAAATAAGGATGAGCATAATTTATTTGTTTGTAAACATAATAAATATACAATTCAAATATAAAAATAATACAATATTAGAATAAATATATAATACAACAAAATTATTGTTTGATAAAAACATTTATGCTTGCTAGTAACAGTGGAGATGGTTTGTAGTGGCATGTGGTAGTGATGGTTTTTTTTTAAGGTAGTGATGGTTGTGATAGTGGCTAGTAATGGTGGTGGTAATAGTTGTGATGGTGGAGGGGATTGGAGTTCTAGTGGTGGTGGTTGTTGTGATGATGGAACTTGTTGATGTTAGTAGTTAACAATGGCGGTGGCAGTGGCAGTGGTGGCGGCTGAAAATTGAGTGGTGGTGTGTCAGTGGTAGCTGGCACCGATGCTAGTTGTGATTGTGGAGGTGGTTGGTAGTAGGAATTACCTAAAGTGGTGATAAGTGGTTCATAATGGTGGCGGAAGTGGAGGCAAAGGTGAAGATGATGGTGGTGACTGAATGTTACAATGATGTAGTTGGTAGATGTGATAGTGACTGACAATAGTAGTCGACATCGATGGTGGTAATGAAATTGGTTGATGTTAGTAGTTTGCAGTGATGGTGATTGTGGCTGATGGCGGTATTGGTGGTAGTCGGTAGTGGTTCTAGTTGTGATGGTTTATAGTAGGAGCAGTGGCTGAGAAAATGGATATAATTATAATGATGAGGTGGTATGTGTAATAGAGACCGAAAAGTAGTGGTTGTTATTAGTGGTGCTTGCTAGTGGTAGTTGTGATAGCAGAGCTAGTGGTGGTTGGTGGTTGTGATGGCAAAGGTGGCTCTATGATGTTAGTAGTTGGCGGTGGTGGTGTTGTCTTAAGAATGTGTGCTTGTTGCCAATAGTGCTGGTGGTAATTGGTGATGGTGCTAGTTGTGATGGTGGATGTAGTTGGTAATAGAGATTGCTCGCAGTGGTGGTAGTTATTGATAGTGGCGACGATGGAAATTACCAGTGGCAGTGATGATGACAGTGAATTAATTTAATGATGGAATTGTTAGGTATGGTAGTAGCTGACAATAGTTGGTGGCAGCGGTGGTGGTTTCAGTGATGGTTGTGATGGAAGAGGTAGTTGGTGGTTGGCGACATCGTGGTGGTTTTAATGGCAGGGTTGGTAATGGTGGTAGCGGATGGTAGTAGACAAAGTAATGGTTGAAAGTTATCCACAAAAAATACATCGTAAAGATATAAAAACTTTATTCAAAATCTTGGTGATTGAGACCTATTCAGACCAAATAAGTGCTTAAATCTTAATATAAACAAACGCATTTAAAGGTCTGAACTCCATAAAATGCAAACAAATGAGGCTTAAGTTCTATTCCCAGCTAACAGATAACACCTATGTGGATCTTTTTCCTTTACTGTGTCATATCTTTAGCTAAGCTTGCAATGATGTTATCATCAATTTGTTTTCCTTGTTCAATATAGAAAAGAAAATTAGAGAAGAGAAAAGAAACAAATAAAGGGCTAATCAGTCAACATACAAAACAATATACAGTTATAACAAGTGTAGTAGTATTGCATCACTGATCATATAGCAAACTAAATTTAGCAACTACTCACCGTAAGATTAGAAAATTCAACCTAGAACAATACCGGCAACCGGAGATACACCAAGATGAATGGTGTTTCCAAACCAAGAGTTTCAACCCAGAACAATACTGGGAACCTGGGATACACCAAGATTAATGGTGTTTCCAAGAGAAGAGTTCCCATTAGTTATTATATTTCACATAATGGCAACATGGGCAAAGACCAAGAATGGTGTCCCCGAACCATGAGTCATGGATGTGTGTATTCGTTACTAACCATACCTTACAACCCATAAAAACAATCGGATCTTTTTCATGACAGATGGCAGTCCACAACAATATATCCAATTTAATCCTACAAGGTCTAGAGAGGGCAGTGTGTACACAGCCTTAGCCCTATATTTGGTAAGGTAGAGATGCAGTCCATAGATTAACATAAATACAGGTCTCTTATCTGTTTTTTTCAAGGCAGCATAGAATGAGTAAGTCGCCAATTGGATACAGATGCTACCCTTTTGTAATATTGTCTTCACACCATCAGTTCGCTATTTAATAAGTAACAGTTACTTATGTGCACACAGCAATGCCATGAAGAGAAGAATGTGAATTAAAAAAGGCTTGGAGGTCAATAAATCACAGTGATGAAACTCAATGTCTCAATCCCACAAAATTAAAGAGATCAAGCAGCACAGCAAAAAAGGAAGAATACCTGTTGCATTCCAACCATTAAATTAGCCACCATCTGATCTTGGATCCTTTTGTCTATTTCTAGTCGCATTTGTCTGCGCTCCTCTTCCATCTGTGCTTGAAACATTTTGTCCATTTCAGCTCGCATTTGTTCACGTTCCTCTTGCAACTTACGATCCATGTCAGCTTGTATCTCTTGGCGCACACCTTCTATTGCAGAAAACAGGCTAGATCCCAAGTACCCATGTCGCATGCGGCTCTTTTTTAGAGGCGTCTTTCCATAACCTTTTCCACGGACATAGCATGTTCTCTCGCCAAGTACAGTAGCTAAAATCTCATCTCCAGTCATTGGATTCATGTTTTGTTCATATTGCTGTTGAACCACAAGTTCCTGGATCTGGCCCTGCAGTTATGCAAAACCATTTATACTAACATATATATAATAATAAATATGAAAAAAGGTTTACTGTTTGGCTAGCTGTGCAGGACAGACTCCTTACAAAAGAGAGAATGCAAAAACTGAATATACCAGTAGATAATATGTATTGTTGTTTATGTGATAAACAGGCGTGTAAAATGGATAAAGGATGTGGAACAAGGACTAGAAACATGGATAGGGATTATGCTGATTGCAGGGGAGATGAGACGAGTATTACTAACAATAAAAAGAAAGAGGTGCAATGGGTTCAAGAAGCAGATACTCGCAGCAATATGGGGGGCCATGTACTGCAATGCTAGGATAGCTATGAATTGGAAACAATTTAGAGGAATCTATGTACAGCAGGCTGAAGTGGTAACACGGATAAAGACAGACATGAAAATTAGATTAGAGTTGTTTAGTGCATCAAAGAGAGCACATAATTGTAGAGATTTCATGTATAGACTGAATTGTTAGCTATTTTTTGCCTTAGCTTCAGGCTTGATTTCCTGGCACCAGTCTGAAGGTGGTCCAGGAGTTGGGTGCTCTATATTTTGTAGTTATGTTGATGAGTGCTGGTAATAATATTTCACAGTTGTTACCAAAAAGAAATTGAAGGTCAGGAATGTCCTTAAATTATGCAAAATTGAACAAAAATGTCATCCACTGACAGGTTAGTCCAAGAATGCCTCTAACGTCAATACGTTGATCCAAAAATGTCCTATTGTTACTTTCGGTCAAAATGTTATTTAAAAGAAAAGAAACAACATGTATCTTAGGAAAAGGGTTTTTTTGACACAAAAGTAACAATAAAAGCATTTTTGGACCAAACTATAAAATGAGGACGTTTCTGTTCAACCTTGCATAGTTTAAGGACATTTTTGTGATCCTTTTCCAAATAAATATATTTTTAAAAAAAAACTACTGATTATGAAAAATTACGTGAATTTGTTGTGATTGTTGATCTGACCACAACAGTTCTCCTTTATCATTCTTACGCGTATGTTGGAGCTCCCAGACACGATCTGGTGGTGCCTTTTCTCCGGTAAGAGGATCTCTCTACAATATATATTTCATATGAGAAAAACAAATATGAGCATATAAAATGACATAAATAAATAACGGAAGTACATCTGTCTCAAAAAAAAATAACGGAAGTATATGATGGTTGGAATAAATGCATTTCCACCAGTGATTCCTCTACTTCTGCAAAAGACTTTGAACCACATAAATGCTTTGTTGTTTGCTTTTTCCTGTTTATTTTATTTCTCTCGCTTTTAGCCTGCAATAAAGTCAAACAGATTAAGACATATTCAAATGATAATTTATCAAACATCCTCTAATCAAGTTACCTTGAATGACTGGCTTCCAAAATATTGTATAAGAAATTCCCAATCCTCAGGCACAACATCTTTTGGCGGATGGGACAGTCTCTCCTCATCAGTATTATAACGCAAGTATTCAGCATGCAACCGAGTCTTCCACGTTCTAAAAAGCCTTTTCATAGTGCTGGCCACAAAACCCTGCAACACATTCTCTCCCCTACCACCACCTACTTCAAATTTCTCCTGAAAACATGTATGTAAAGTTATACTCCCCCTGTACCAATTCATGTGACATTATTTCATTTTTTATTAGTCCCAAAAAGTTAATTTTCCATATTAGTAATAATTTAACATTAAACTTCTCATTCTACCCTTGATGAGATGATTTAGAGACATAAAACACTTATGGCTTGCTTTAAACAAGAAGTTCAAAAAAAAATATTTCATTCTTAAACTTCAGGTCCAGTCAAATACCATCATAAAAATGAAATGGAGGTAGTAATTATTTATTTCTTGAGAAGGTAAAATGATTTTATTAATAAACTAACACAGAGAAAGTTATAATGTTATCCTAATTACTAGCAACATAAATAATGCAAGACATCTAAATGTCAAATATTGACAATAATGTATTACCTTCACTTTCAGCCACATTTTTTCTCCATCTTTTGCAAAAATTGTAGCCCAATCACCATCTCTAAACGAGATAGTGCTCCTCATGGTCAAGCCACAATAATTGACAATATCTCTAGCCCCAGGACCTACAGCTCTATCAATGTCATCCGGAATATGAACTGTGATTTTGCTACCATATTTGGTTTTCATTTCCACGTTTATGGATCTATATTTCCCCCTGCCTTTCTTAGATTTGCTGCAAGAAACTGTGAAGCGAGAAATATAGGACAATTAGAAAACTTAACAGCAAGAGATACAATACAGAATACAAAAGAGAAATGGAAACCAGCCGTAAAATTAAAAATTGAACTTCTTTATGTCTAAGCTAAACTAAATGATACTTATTTTTGCTTGAATCATTTCAGATGCAAACTGGTCATAAGCTAATAGGATAATAGGGCTACCAGCTGAAAAGGGAAAAACATATTAGCAACACCTTTCATAACAGTTCCTGAGCAATCCAACAGAGATATGGCCGGAAAGAAATATAGGAAGATCTGAAGCTATATTTTCAAGATATGGCGGTTCTCCGTTCTCATGTAAGGTATAGTGATATATCCAGATATCCTTTAGTTTAACAGTAATGTATCAACAATTTCAACAAAATGATGACTCAAATATATATTTCCTCTTTTCATAACTGTCCCTGCTATAGATATGATGTATAGCTCATCCTGTCGACAGTAAATACCAAGAAGAAACTTGATTATTACAAGAAATTAAGTGTTATGCCAGCACACCACAAGAGTAGATAACAGCATCAAGAAGCACAAATTTCCGCGAAAATATTGCTCACTTCTTTGTCACTATATGAATGCCAAGTTTAAAGATATAGATGGACAACCGGGGAAGGAACTGTTGAAATAGGAATGGTATATACAATCCTACTTGAATAAAGATTGCAATGTAGTGTCTACAAATAGCGCTTAGTATAGAAATGTAGACACACAATTCAATAATATTTTTCTTCTTATATTAAAAAAGATACCATTGTGCATCATTCCAGCGAAAACAGCCATCACTGTGCAGTTTTCCAGTGACCTAAGCAGCTGCCTGAGTGATCAGCTTGGAGATATCTTCACCAAGTCTCTCACCGGTCCTCATATTAGTTACATCAGTAACAAGCTTGGTACATATGACTTGTATGCATAAGCTTGAGGGGGGGTGTTAGAATAAGAATAGGATTAGTAAATAGAATCCTTAAATAAGGATTGTAATGTAGTGTCTAAAAATAGGGCTCCGTATCATACTGTAGATACACCAATTCAATAAAAAATTCTCTTCTATTTTTCATAGGAACAAATCTTACCAGATGGCTATTTAGCAATGATTAATAGACCTTAACTTCTGCAATAATTTCGAGGAGGTCCTTCAGTTGTTTAATAGCTAGGCTTCTGTTACTACCCAACTGATACCTACATATCAATCTTTGTGTAACTTCCAGTACTACTGCACACAAGCTTTGGTAGCTAGGTCCGCGATATTTCCCAGCAGCATAGTCAATATCTCTGAAAAATAAATATTGGATGTAGTAGTTTGGCACAATCCCAATGTTATCTGGTCAAAGCCTCACCCATCCTACCCAGATTTCATTGCATCTATATAGGTGGGTATTGCATTGTCATTATAGATATTCAAATGTTGTCTTATAATGGAGCAAAAGTCAGCCATGTCAATTACAAAGGCTATGCAAGATGATGGACCATGAAGAAAACTCACATCAGAAGCTAGATCTGAAGTCATCTGAAGTCTATGGGACACTTACGGAGGCAGAGCACAAGTAAAGAAGGTTAGAGCAGGAGCGGAGCTACGGTGGTGTCAAGGTGTCCAGCTGGAGACACTTTGTCAGAAAACTACACTATATATGGGTCAAGTCATACTTTATATTGATATATATAGTATTTTGAACACCCTCGGAACCAATGGAGACCCAAAGCGCAGTGGCAAGGTTATGCACGAAACTTACACGGCGGCTCCCAGGTTCGATTCCTTGCAACTTTCATGTGAAGTGAGCAGTAGCTCAGTGCCAATTGGGTGCAGAAGTATGCAAGCAAGATCGAATCCCTATAGAATTAATTCTTTTAACATATTTACTATCTAAAGTTTGGACACCCTTCATAAATTTCTGGCTACACAACTGAGTTAGAGGGGTAATAATCTTTGTAAATTACAATGTTTAAATGGAGAAGGGTCAGAGCCACTACTCACCGAGTTTTGAACCGTGACCCAGTGGATTTCTCAGTTATCAAAAAAAAAATCAGTATGTTATACATCCATGAAGATACTCATGACAGAATCATTTTATCAAAACATAACTGTACAACAATATAGTACATAATAGACGCTACGAAATTGACCAAAGGCATTGAACGAGCAACAACAGAATACTAAAATGTCATTGAAAAACAAAATGAACAATGCAAGTAAAAATTGCATAATAATTTTCCAAAGTACAACAGAGAAGAGGGAAACAGACCACTTATAAGTCAAATGCGAGAAAACTAACCTTCACCACTATTTAAATTCACTGAAGAGGGTTGTACACTTCCTTCCATATTCCTTGATAATTGTGACCCCGACAATTGTTTTTGACTTGTTCCAGGGGTCCGAAAGCCTGGAGAAGTACACTGAATTGCATCGGGAATCCCTATTGTTTGTGCTTGTGGCTGAGATGATTGATCAAGTGTAGGTCTATGTGATGGGTTAATATTAACGGATGACACCACTGCAAAATTATCACGTACTCCTTCAACACTACCACGCCCACGGCCCCTTCCACCTCGCCGACCTCTACCTCTACCTCGTGCAAATCTTGCCATTCCTGCAACATCACATAAACAGTATATAAGATTCAATATATTTACTCCCTATGTTCACTTTTTACTTGTCCATTATTCAAAAATAGATTTTCACTTTTAGTCGTAACTTTTAACATATCAAGAAAAGACTTATATTTTTCCATGTTTTACCCTTAGCATTACTTACTTACTCACCAAATTATTTTCAAGACCTAATGCTAAACATCAATTAATAAGGGTAGAGTGATAGAATAGTCATGTCAATTGTTTTTTCTTAATGAATGTGTCAAGTCCGAATGTAACAAGTAAAAGCGAACAGAGGGAGTAAATAGTATTGAAAGCTTAAAAAGGTAAAAAATGAAATGTGTATTCAAAGGAAGCTTGATGTGCCCTATACTAAGAACCCAATTACCAGAAAGCAGGAACAGTAAGGTAAAAACATTGACAAACAAGTTGAGTCCATCAGAAAATTCATTGACCCAATATATTTCTGGCTATTGAGAACAGATAAGTGTATGCACTTGGGCCAAAGTCCTCCCAAGAGATGAGGAAAACTTTCACTGATATGTTGCTCAAACTCTTCAAAATGCATGTCGGATCCTCCAATATTGGTGCATTATCAAAGGACCTAAAGGTTCATCAAAATTTTGGAGAGACTGAGAAAAATGCCCATGTGTCAATTATTTGGCTGACCATTAATAAAATTTCCAATGTCTTTGTAAAGGAGACAGTCGATCTAGACACGTTATTCAAAAGAGTACACAAAATGACATAACATCAATTTCTGAAAATCTTATTTAGAATACGACTTGCTGTTATTAGGTTAATGCCCCTTATTGCAATTATTTACTAGTGCTCTGTTATAATCCTCCTTCATATGACTTATCTTATCACGTGCAGTCCAACTACAACAAGACTATTGTTTATCATTTGCAAGTGAACAAAAGCCAGGTTGCTTCATAGCCAAGGTTGGTTTCTTAGAGCCATTTCTGGGTTTTCTAGTGCTGTCAGGTAATGAACTTCTATGACTCGGATAGAAGATTTACCAAAAGGTGCATAGACTAACTCAATAGCAGTTCAGGAACAATTGCCAGCAAATGTTATCTCCTGGTGATCTGCGGACTAAAATATGCTAAACTTAATAGGAAACTACTACATCAGGGAAAACATAGTATCCTCGTATTTAAAATACCATATTCCATGACAAGTCTAGTAAGTTCATTTCATTTGATTCTGAACAATTTAATTCCTTGAATTTATTAGAAACTTCATAAAAAATTGAACATTTTTACCAAAATGCATTACTCTTCATTTTCATTTTATCTGCTTCATAAGCAATGGTGTGGAATAAGTGCAAGTCAAACACCCTTCTGTGCAATACAAAATGCATGTGAATGTGGGAGATACAGTAAAAGTTACATCCAGACAAAGATAAGATTGGAGAGATCACTAAGGTTTTCAAGCACAACAGCAAGGTTGTAGTAAGTGATGTGAACTTGAAAAAATATGGCTAGTACAAACTAATTAGTCCTTTTGAAAAAATAACTGTTCAAGAGTGGTGCTTTCAGATTCAAGTTCATTACCAGCTTGAATGTGATTCCTTACTCAAAAGTCAAAAAAGCAGAAGGTAGCCAGTTGGATGGGACATTAAACACTTGAGATGAAGACAATTTTCAGAAATCAAAATTATGTTTCAACATTATTCACAAGGCAACAAGTAACTTTTCATTGGGGATAGAAGATCAGTGAGATTATCCATGACACAAATGTTGAATTGCAGTCATTTGATTATTGACTTGTGCCTACCGATCATAGAGTAGCATTCTCCCCCTTCATATTGTCGGTCAACTCTGCGAACAAACAGTAAACAGAACTCATCCCAATTTGATTTAAGGGGTAGAGTTCACTATACCATCCTTCAATCATTTAGAATGTCCCAAAACTTCCTTTTTGCTTTTTTTACTTCATTAGTTTAAAATATTTCCGGTGTTAAGCTAAAAGATCACTTTTTTCTTTCAACTAGAAATGTAACAAAGTGTGGGGGTGAGAGAGTTAGCTAAAAGTACTGATATCAAACATACATAATAATTCTTATTAAGTAAATATTCAAACAAGAACATTTTGCTCAAACAATAGTAAGTAGTAATCGCAACTGATACCGCCTTCCCTCATGTTTAAGGTTTAAACAATTCTAAAGCAATATTCTGGAATCGGTGACAACGAAAAGGGTGCTTGCAAAAAAAAAACATGCAAGAATCAGTAGCGATTGAAATTTATTGATCAATGAGGGTTAGGGTTTCGGAAGCAACCAGCAATCAACAAATCTTGACACTAAAAATCTCAGAACTCACAGGATTATTTTTGCTCAACAAGCCCAATTCAAAATAAAATTTTACATTTTCCTATTGAGACAAAACAAGATGAATGAAAATCTACCTTTTTACACTTCTTCACGCTTAAAGTATGTCCAGAGAATTGGAAGCAACCTTCGAAATCTGATAGTGGATGGTGACGACGACAAGTTTAAGGCAAATTGGGGCTTTATATCACTCTCCTCTTTCTAAAGGAAAAAAGACAAGAAATGGTGGCGACCTAGTCACCATAAATGGTTATGTGGCGATTCAATGGTTGCCACAACAGTTTTTCACACCAAAAAAAGCTCTTTACGGGTCGAATTTGGTGGGAACTTTCTTTTTTATTTATAATTTATGGGCTATGAATTAGTGCTGGATTATAAATTAATGATTTAGCTTGATGATGGTTTAATATTGAGTAGATAACAGGTCGAATTTGAATAACTTATTTACGAAATACAGTAGCTACTGTTTGAATTATTTGTGTTTCATAACAAAAGTAGGATATTCATCTGCTCAAATTAGGACTCCAGGCAGGTATTAGCTTGTCTTTTTTGTTTTCGCTCGCCTTTCCTCTCTTGATCGCTCTCTAGTGCTCGTCTCTCTCACTTTATACAATAAAATTGTATAAATTGTGTTTCTCTTTGTATAAAACAGAAGAAAATTGCATATACACATGCAAATATATATATCCGTTCTATACACTTATGATTATACAATACAAATATTTTCCTGCTTAAGTCTCTTTTGTCTTTCTCTTTTTTTTTCGTTTTACAAAAATTCAAATTGGATATAATTTATCTCTTTCTCATTTTATACAATTTGATTCAGTTATATATAAATTCAAATTACAAACAGATATAATGAATTGAGATGATAACAATAATTTATAAAAATGAGTGGCTAACAACAATTTATACAAATGGTCTGCCAGCGAAATTATACAAATCCGAAGATGAACCAACGAATCATACAATTGCTTTTTTGTATATATGTATAACGAAATAGGCATAGCTTTCAGTTATATTATATAGCGAATTATACGTATATATGTTTATTATGGAGCGCAATTATGCAAAATTTGTTATAGCATATAAATTTGCATTTTGTATTTACTATATTTGAAAGTTACCCTTTATTTAATACGGATTGTGAAATTTTTCTAATTTAAATTCATAAAGAAATAATGCAATGGGTCTATCCATCTTCACACCAGGCGCAGTTAATGATGGACACCCTTCGTCAAAAATTATATTGTATATATATATCTAATTTTAGAATTATATATTTAAAATTGGACACCTTTAACAAAAGCTATATTTGTGACGCAATAATAATGATCGTTCATTTTAATGAATAAGTTATAGATTTGAAGAATACAAAATTAAGCTCCATCACTAACTTCATCTTCACTGAATTTCGATAAGAATGATAATTTAAAGAATAACTAAATGTTAATGCGGGTTAAACTTCATCTTTAATGTTAAGCTGTTAAAAATTAATTAAAGGTTATTGCGGGTGATATCCATCCAACTTTACCTTCACTAATGTTTAGTTATTTTGGGTTTGAAAAATAAGTTTTATGATTTATTACGATCGTATCTTTAGTTGAATTTCTAATTAAGTTTTTGATTTCGTCATTTATTGTTTTAAAAAAGTTAAAATGTTTAAAACATAGGGTGTGTTTGGTACGGAGGAAAATGTTTTCCACGGAAAATGTTTTCCTAGAAAATGTTTTCCTGGAAAATAAGTGGATTTTTTACTTATTTTCTCATGTTTGGTTGGTGAGTAGAAAATATTTTCTGGAAATGATTTTTAGTGTTTGATTTATGAATGAAAAATGTTTTTGAGAGACATATTTTAATTTTACTAGAGTAAAAAATAATTTATGACATGAAAAATAAAAAATTGAAGTTGATAGTATTTTTAAAAAAACAAAATTAATTTTTTTTGGGGATTGGGGTGGCTGGGGGCTGGTAGGGGGGCGGGCCGGGAGGGTGGAGGGGTAGTAGTTTAAAAATAAAATTTGAAGTTGAAAATATTTTTAAAAAGCAAAATAATTTTTTAGGGAGGGGTTGGGGTTGGGGGGGCTGGTCGGTGGGGGGAGGGTCAAGGATCAGGTGAAAAAATAAAATTTTGAAATTGAAAATATTTATTTAAATTAATGTTTTTCCAAAAAAAAATGTAATTTGAAATTGGAGAAGAGTTATGGAAAATGTTTTCCTTAATTTTTGAAGGGAAGTCATTTTCCTTAATTTTGGAGGAAAATGAGTTGATTTGGAAAACATTTTCCGAAACTTTTGTCCCAATCAAACATGGGAAAATTGGAAAACATTTTCCAGAAAATGTTTTCCTTCATACCAAACACACTCATAGTCTCCAAGCTAATTCAAGTTCTTAATATATTTTCATAAAGGAGCTGATTTATGGGTCGAATTAGGTGTTTATGAGTCCGAATATCTTTCAATTTTCATATATATGTTATGTGATAAGGTCAAAATGACATGACAATTACATGTGGTATTTAAAAAAATGAAAAATGAGTTGAATATGTCCAACATGACAACTAACGCCCATAAGGGCATATTTGGACCAAAAGTTGGATGGCGAGGGCATGAGTAAACCAAACTTTAAACGGAGGATATATCTAGACTTTTTAATAGTTTAGGGGCATATTTGACTTTTTTTCCCTTGAAAAAAAACAAATAGAAGGTTAATGTATAGATATCATTATCTAATTCCATACCTTTTGGTTATATGTTATAACAGTTAATTGTCTACTAAGGTTTGAACGCCCAAAACTTACCTATTACTTTCGTCCTCATTGAAATTCGAAGAGTTACCATTCATAACACACCAATTTTTGATTTTTTTGGTTTGATATTTAACTATCGAACATATAACTTTTCTTACTTAAACTATTATTAACTATTTATCAAGACATACTTTACATCATTAACTATCAACTGCTTACTTTTTATATCTGAAGTTCTGTAACATAATTTCTAACCCACTTCATAATTATTAGGCCACGACTCTTGGTTGAGATATATTTAAAGGAAAAAAAAAAGAACAAGAAAAGTTCAATGAATATATAGAACCAAAAATTAATGGCTAATATGTAGAATCAAACAAATTAAATGACGACTTGGCATACATTGTAAAACAAAGTCGAAACGGCAGATTAATTAACATCAAACACAATATTGGATTTCCACAAGAAACAAATGAAAATCTCAAACTTACTCAAATATCTAAAACTTGAATTTCTTGAGTAGACACACAATCCAAATGTGCACCACATTTACAAGCCAAACAACAATAAAACCAACAACTCTTCCCAACTCCATTTTTACAAACATAACACATCACATCAACTTCAACTTCCTTCCCTATAAACAAGTTACTACTATTATAACACAACGTTAGAGGATGTTGATGATCTTCCCTCTCTTCGATTTCGGGCAACGAAGCACACTCTACATGAAGATCAAACTTACATTTATCACAATGAAACGTAAATGCGTGCCCCGAATTCCCACATGCATCGCACGTGAATTCCCCGTCGTTGTATGGAGGAAAAAATCGGAGACTTAAAGTGTGTTTCGGATGAGACTTGTGTTTAATTTGCCTAGGCAAATCGAAACAAGAGTCATGGAGGATAAAATTACAGTTTAATTTTGTGCACGTGTAAGCGGGTCCGCTAGAGAGATCGTGCTCACAGCCCGAGCAAATGACTTGATCTTCTTCATCGAGGATATCGGAGACTTTTATTAATGGGTGGCGATGGGTGAAATGGCTGAATTCTTCCGTTGGAGGAATTTCCATCGTGTGATCTGATTGTAATTTGTAAAGTCAAACGTTCATGTTGTGTATTTAATATACAGGAGAATTGCATTTTTTGTCCCTTAGTTATCAACATATTGACAACTTTAGTCCTTGTGATACTAAGAATGCATATGTGGAACCTTTAATTAATGTATTTGTGCGCTTTTAGTCCTTACACTAAAATATTTTAGTTAAATTACTAAATCTTTTAAATGGAAAATAATATGAATGGATCACCTTTCATGTTTTTTTTTCTCTACCTCGACTAATCGAGATTTGTGTTGTGTGTAATAGCTTTAATAAGAACTTTTTTTATACAAAGAAAGAGCTTGAACTTGATCGTACTTTTAATTTAGAGTAGAAGAATCTTATTCATTTCATCACAATTCTGGTAGTATTTTATATTATTAAGTATGCGAAAGTAATTCTAGTACTTTCATCTATTATTTTGAGGTTCGATCTTTGAAAACTTGTTGCCGGAGAGTTCATACAATTATATTAATTGAAGGCTAAATATGTTCATTAAAATATTATAGGGGTTAAAATTAAAAAAATTAAACAATTAAGGGACCAAAATAATACATTTTCAATTAGATTCTTGTGTTTCCTCCTACCCTTTTCACAAAGAACTGGCATAGTTAAGACCCAACTCCTAGTGCACTTCTATGAAAGTGACAATTTTGTTTGACAAAGTCAAGCTTATTTATGTCTAGTGGAAAGGTTCTTAAAGTTTGAGATAATTAACCTTTAATTATTCTTATAATCATAACTTATACTCGAATATATGATAATTAAGTTAGTGCTTTCTCTATCTATTTTAAATTGTCATGTTGTATTTTTTTTCAAATGTTAATTGATTAATTTTTAAAGTTTTAAATTAATTTTATAAATTTGATATTTTTTTAAATGAAAAATTTAAATATTTAATAAACTACACAAAAAGTACTATTAATTTCAATTTTTACAAGTCAATATAATGAAAAAAGATATACAGAGTTTGTACTATTAAGTACTATTAGAAACGGCAAGCTTGGTTTTAATTCAGTTTGTCTTCTTTTAGATAGGGAAGTTTGAAAAGTATTTTGAATTTTTGACTATTTCTTTTTAGTTTGATATTTATTAATTTCTGTAGGAAGATAATTCCAGATTCAAGAAATTAACAAAGTTAGATCCAAAGATAATTTACTTTTTAGAATTTTACAAAGATGATAAAATGTAAGAGAAACATTGTTTTGGGTATAATACCAATTAATTAAAGAGGTTTAGAATATTACAATTTAGATATGAATGGATGCCGATCGAAAATATAGTTATCTTTATCTAAATAAGTGATGGAGTGACAATAATGATGAATATGACCGTAAGAAGAGCAATCACAATCTAAATAATTGATAGAATTGAGGTCAAATTATTACGAATCACGATATTATCTACTTTGATCTAATATTTATGAATATTCTATAATTATCATGATGTATTTGATATATAGTTGAGATGATACTATTAAGATATTATTCGCTTTAATCCTGTCATTATCACATTTGGCGTCTTAGTTTCTAATTAATCTAAAATGCACATTTTATAATTGAATTTTAAACTCGCATTTATACATTTAACTTTTTTCCTCCCATGGGCCATGGCTATCCTACGTGAAAGTTGCCTACGAAGGAAATAACTTTTCTAAAATATATTTTTTAGAAAATATTTTCTTGACAAATAAGTTAATATAACATGTACAAATTAAATTATAGTGTTAACTACTAAAACATCATAGAGGCAAAATGCAATATGAAAAGTGGAGGTTCAGGAGTGGTCGGGGGCAGGGATCAGAGGGATTGGATGGATGAGGACGAGATAATAACTTGAAATATTGTTAATTATTTAACTTATTTTTCCTATTTTCATTAAGAAAGTCAATTTTCTTATTTATATGGAACTTATATTTCTAGAGGAAATGTGTTTTAAAAGTTGAAACGGCCATTCCCAATAAATTATATACTTTGTAAGTCTCGAAAGTATATATACAACATGAATTCTATCATTCCGAGCAAATTAAATATTTTGAAAGTCTCAAAAGTATATAAAATTAAGGCTTTTGGATTTACCAAAATGGTTGATAACCTTGAACATGATCCTTAAATCCATTTTCGAATTTATTTTAAGTTTTTTTTTGTGACTTTTGTAATGATTATTCATTCATTTGCTCATCATATAAATATTTCAACTATCTTCAAATAAAAAAAATATCATTATTATACTTTTAGTTACTCTCAAATAAAACTTTAAATATTTTTTAAAATAAATTTATTCTACGACTTAATTGCATCCCAAAAAATAGTATAATCATTATTTTCTTATTATTTGCCTATTTTCTTAGAAGACTTTAACTATCTTGAAACATGTTTGATAATAATTTCCTAAACTATTATCAAAATATTCTATCTATTTTTTTTCTAAGTCCTCCCACCACATGACCAAATTACCCTTAACCATGCTCTAATTTCTTTTTGAAAGGTCAACAATGTGAACACTCAAAATAATATCATATGTAGTTGACAAGTTGTAGCGTGTATTATTGTGAAGACAAGCATATGATATAATGACATTCGTTTTGAATTCATTTGAAGAATCTTTTTTTTCGAACTAAGTAAATTACGAAAAATATTTTTTTTATATCTAGATTAATAAGACTTGTCTTTATGTCATACATGGATCTCGTTATGGCAAGCTTAACATGTCCAATTGTCCATACAAGTTAAACACCCCGAAAAGAAGAACTAGCTTATAGTTATATACTCAACCGCTTAAATTAATAATCAAGTAGAGTTCTAATTGTTGATGAATGTTTTTATGCTACCATCAATTAACTATCCAAAAGTTATCATACTGTAGATAGCGAGACATACTTGTTTTGACAATAATTAGATTATTATTTTATGATTACATTACATTTTTTAAGTATCGATTAATTTCAAATTCTAACAATCTAAGATATTTTATATATCTGACTTTTTTTTCTTTTTTTTTTTTAATAACACACACTTGAAATAGAACTAATCTTTTTACAAGTCTTGAAAGTTCTATATTCCATGTCGAATTTGAGGAATTTGAAATATTACGATGACATTGATTACACAAAAACTTTTGCGGATGTAGCTTTCAATGTCCTAAGATGAAAATACTCTTTACATCTTGTCCATTTCAACTTATTGCTTTATTTTATCAAATTTTCCAATTATTTTATACACGAAGGTGTTCATATTTACAAAAGGAAAAGACTCAAATATGTCATCAAACTTTCAGAAAAGGTTCATTTATGCTATCAGTTTAAAGTTTGGCTCATTTATGCCATCAATTTAAAGTTTGGCTCATTTATACCATCAGTTTAAAGTTTGACTTATTTATGTCAAAACTGTTAAAGAAAAGGTTCATTCATGCCATTATTTTTTAACGGTGGTTTTGCAAAATCATTTTTAATGCCTGGCCAATTATAATTCGGTCACGTCATCAATTTTTTTAATTAAAAAAATCATAATTCATCAAAAAAAAAATGAATTATTTTTTTTTGATTTTTTAATTAAATAAATTGATGATGTGACCAATTATAATTGGCCACACCATCAATTTTTAACAAACAAATCAAAATTCTGAATAAAAATTGAACTTTTTTTTTTATTAAAAAAATTGATGATATGGCCGAATTATAATTAGCCACGTGTCAAAAATGTTTTTACAAAATCACCGTTAAAAAATAATGGCATGAATGAACCTTTTCTTTAACGATAATGACATAAATAAACCAAACTTTTAACTGATGCATAAATGAGCATTTTCTAAAAGTTCAATGACATATTTGAGCCTTTTTCTTTTACAAAATAATAATAATAATGATAATAATAATAATAATAATAATGATAATAATAATAATAATAATATGATAACAATAATAATAATAATAATAATAATAATAATATTATTAATAATATATTAGCTAATTAATTGAACTCTTCATGCTTCATGGAAATCGAATAGACATCCTAAATTATTTTAATTTAAAAAAAATACTTTATCAATAATTATATTTGGTCAACCCTATTTTTAATTTCTAAAAGTTATAGAGCACGTTCCTTCATGAATTCACGTAGTGAGTATTTCTACTTCTTTTTTCTTCCCCAACCGCGTTAAATCACTAAAATGGACTTTGACTTTGCTACCATACCACCAAACAAGTTCTATTGAAAATTCAAATTTCCCATCAAATCGTAAACACATCATTGAGTCTTACAATTTATTTTAAAAAATTAAGTTATATATACTAACGATACAGTTTATCAAATTTAATCTATTTAAATATTGAAGTGCACCGAATTAGAAAGAGTAAGTAGAGATGGGGAAGACGAAGTTAGAACCTCAACAATCCAATAACACAATAACTCATTTTAGTCATCCTCACACTCTAGAGCTAATTACTCATCAAAATTTTGCTCCATCACACCTGTGTTCATGTTGCAAGATTCAAGCTAATGGATCTGTCTACACTTGCAAATCTTGCAATTTTTTCCTCCATGTTGAATGTTCCCAAATGCCACAGCAAATCAATCATCCATTTGACAAACAACATGCTTTATCTCTGCTTCCAAAGCCCATTTACCCCGAAGGGAATTTTCGGTGTGATGCCTGTGGAGAAACAGGGGATGGATTTTCTTACCACTGCAACAGTTGTGGTATTGATCTTCATATATTATGTGCAGTTCTGCCACAATATATCGCTCATCGGTCTCATCGTCACCAACTTGAAATTCAATTTTCATCTCCTTACCCTAGTAAATCATTCCGTTGTGATATTTGCAAGCATATTGGAACCAATCAATGGCTCTATAGATGCCATACTTGTGGTTTTGATGCTCATTTGAATTGTACAAAGTTGCAAAGTCATTTCCATCAAAACCCAATAACAAGTAATAATTCTAGATCTGCTCCTCAGCAATATCAGCATCATTGCGCAGGTAATAAATTTTTACCCGTATCAGGTGTTTTTACTCCCCTCGTCTCAATTTATATGACATAGTTCAGATTTCGAAAGTCTGAGAATAACGCCTAAATTTATGTCTTACATGTGTAGATCATATGAATCAGGAGATTAAAAACGAAATATCGTCCTTGGAAACGCTGCGAAAGCAAAGAGAAGATGAGGATAAATTGATCGCAGAAATGATCATGGGCGGCGTTAATCATGAGACTAAACGACTAAACCAACTGCTAGGCCGTACAAATCCAGGGAATAACAACGGAACTGCTGCTGCTGCTGCTGCTGCAACGCAATTCGGGGCAAGTCAGAACAACGAAATGTCGTTCCCTGAAATTCTGCGAAAGCAAAGAGAAGATCAGGATAAAATGATGGCGGAAATGATCTCAGGTGCTACTTATAGGCAGAATCAACAACTAAGCTATATGATAGCTGCTAGTTCTCTGAATAACCAAGCAATAAATCATCAATTTAACCAAACACTTATGAGTTATGGAGGCTCTGCTGGTGGTGGTGCGGCGGGACAAGGACAAATCCCAAATTTATACCAAAATACAATGGGTGCTGGTCTATTTAATACTGGTGCTGGCTTTGCTGGTTTGGGTTTGAATTCATTGTTTGGAAATCTTAAATTCTGAAAATTATTTCAGAATTACAAACAGTCAAAAAGAATCTTAGTTTTATTGGTTAATTATTTCGTTTTGTGCATCTATAATGTAATACTGTTTTATAGTTGTTGCGAATTTTAAATTTTATTGTTGATTTGAATAATGGAAGACGTGAAAATCCAGGTTTGTGTAAGTACTTTTCCGGGCCCCTTTTACCAACTCTCCCCCCGAGTTTAGCTCACCATTAGCCGGTAGCTTGCATCGTTCTCCAATTATATGTCTCGAGTTCAGAATCAAATCTTAGGCACGTGACATTATTTTAATACGGTTCAAAAATAATTTTCCTATCCTTCTCCGTTTTTGGTTTATAGATAAACCCTTCAATGGAACAAACAACTTCTCATTTTCACTTGTAATACATATTTTCCGCCATTAAATGCTAAGAATTTTTGGATCCCTATTCTTTCTTGCTCCAGTGTGTGTGTTTTATCATTGAAATTTTCTATTAAGTTTATATTCAGTTGATTTACTCTTTTTTTTTTCGTTGACTTAACCAGCAAAAAAAAAAGAGATTTGATGGACTCTAATTATTTTTTACCTAAATCGATTTAGCCCGTATATTTATTTAATTACTTTTCAAACAAAACATGTTGTGTATCTAACCGATTGAGTACATCTCAAAAATATATTTGAGCTAAAAAATGATATCCGTCGGTTTGGCGTAAAAATTATTTAAAGAAAATTGATGAACCGGGTTAACTTCTACTCAATTTTTATGGACTGACTCAGTTCTTCGTTTTGTTCTTATTTAATAGCGTGCAGGAATTTCTGAATTATTTCATGCAAGAAAAAGTGTGAAATAAGAACATAAGGATTAATAATACGTAAATTGATTATTGAAATGACTAAAATTCTCATGTGTTAAAAGGAAATCCTTTTTAGAAATTATATATGCTATACCAAAAAAGATGAAATTCACATTACAATTCTTATATGGATTCCTACATTTCAATTCTTGTATAATTTCATCCCCTAAATTGCAATCTCCACATTATTGATACCATCCTAACATGTCTCTCAACCAAATGACTCTGTATTTCCTGTATCAAGTACCTATCTCACACCTCCATTGGAAAAATAATAGAAGAGAAATGAATGATAGAGGAGAAAAAAATTAATTAGAGAAAAATTTCAAATGATTGTGGGTTAGAAGATGTTGAAAATGTCATAAGCAATGATGATTAGCTTACTTGACCATGTTGAAACTTTATTTCCAAACATATGATAAATTATAAAAAAAGAAAATTAATGCATTGATAACTTATTTCTTATTTAGCTATACGAAATGCCTCTAATGATATATCATTAGTAATGAGTAAAGGATATCGTTCGTGCTATTAGGATTATTATGTACTGTTTTTTATACTATTATTATTTCCTTTTTGTCCATTAAATGAAAAATTAAATTGTGAGGTTGCACGTCATGTCTGTCCAAGATTTAGAATATTTTGTTGACAAAGCCCCTCGAGATATTTTATGGTAAATTTGCTAAAAATTTAATTCTTTGTTTTAATTAAGATACTTTATTTGTTCACTTTTAATTGTTATATTATATTTTTAAGAAATTAATTTGATTAATTTTTAAAATTAAATTAAATTAATTTAATATTTTAAAAATAAAATTTAAATATTTAAAAATTATGTGAAAAATACTATAAATTCCAATTCTTTTGTATCAATATAATTAAAATAAATTATAAAATATTAGTTAAAATTATAATCGTCGAACTCTAAAAAAGATTATAATAATAATTAAAAATAAACGGAAGTACACAAAATATTTTCGTTAAAGAAAATAATTTTTGAAACAACCAACTTAGGTTACAATTCATTATTTTATCCAATTTTCTGTCTAGCGCTACACTAGGGCCTTAAGTAGGCTGACAGTAAATATGCGACGCCCTCCCGCTTTATTTACTCGTCAAATATTTTTAGCTTAATTTATCTTTTTTATTTGTTATTTTTAATATATTAAAAATATAATTTTTTTTTCCTATTATATAATCAATTTAATAAGTTGATATCATTGAAAAATATATGACCAGTTCACTTTTTAATTATTATTTAGTCTTAAAATAGATTTTTATTTTTATTTATTACTTTTATATAATAAGAATAAACAATTACTTTTTTTTCAATTCTGATCCAAAGCATTAAATACTATTCTCCATATTATTTTGCATTATCTAATATTTTACATAAATAATTATTCGCTTAATAGGTATTTCAAGTCAATGAAGAACTAATAAAAATGAAAAAATAGTAAAGTAAATATGTTTAAGACTAGATTTTCATTTATATTTGTTACTTTTATATAATAAGAAAAAACAATTACTTTTTTTTCCAATTTTGATCCAAAGCATTAAATATTATTCTCCATATTATTTTAAAATATCTAATATTTTACATAAATAATTATTCTGTTAATAGGTGTGTCAAATCAATCAAGAACTAATAAAAATGAAAAAAATAATAAGTAAATATGCTTAAGACTACATCAAATAATAAATTTATTATATCAATTATATTTTTAAAAGGAAATAATTACTAAGGCTTTTCTCCTAACCTCTTGTTATTTTAGGACAATATTTTGCGGTTAATTATTATAAGGATGCTTTATTTCCACTAACCCAAAGGTGCGCGAAACCCATGACCTTTCATTTTCTTCTTTGTAAGGCGCTGGCCGGCGCTTTCTCCATTTTTTACTTTCTTCTTCCTCGGATACTCTGATGATAAAAATGCCATTTCTTTTTCTCTTTTTACAAGAATCACTGGATGCCCGATGTATCAAGAAAACCATGGATTTTCTTCATTTGGATGCTTGAATGTCATCTTCCTTGCAGGTTTTTAATCAATTCTTGAATTGGGTTTTTCATTTATCTTGCTTTTTTTTGGGGGGTCCCTTTAAGCCCTGTTTTCTGATTTAGTGCTTGACTTTTTTTTTTTTTGTTTAGGCAAAATCTAGACTAGTAAAGGGGTCTGCTTGGTTGTTCTGGATAAAGGGTATCTTGGGAATTAAGTGGTATTAGTAGGATTAAACTGGATGTCTGATAATTTGATGGATGATGTTGTGATGGATCTGGATTTGAACCAAGAACCTTTGGACCCATCTTCTGGTTCAGCTTTAGGATTAGGGTCTTTGTTGAGTGATTTAGAATCTGCTCATAGTAGGATAGAGGAGAGAATTAGGCAGCTTGAGGCTGTTACTGCTAGAGCTTTGCAGCGCCATAGGTGGCGTCAGGCTCGGAGTACTATTGATACTGGTAATGTTTCGGTTGACCCAGTAGTCAATGTGGATAGTGATATGCAAGGTCAGAATAGGGTGAGCAATTCGGATATGGTGGAAAGGACGGTTGAGAGGGGAAAAGGATGCAAAAGGGATAGTTCCCATTTGGTAGCAAAGGCATTAGAGATGGATTTAGTGGTTAATAAGGTAGATGATGACAGTGGGAGTTTTTTCGACTGTAATATATGCTTGGATATGGCGAAAGAACCTATCTTGACCTGTTGTGGACACTTATTTTGCTGGCCATGCTTTTATCAGTTACCTTATGTTGATTCAACTACAAAGGAATGTCCTGTCTGCAAGGGAGAGGTTGCAGATGCAAATGTTACTCCAATTTATGGTAATGGAGACGGTGAAAGCATAACAGAACTGGAGTCTGGTCTGAAAATACCACCACGGCCAAAGGCACGTCGAGTAGAGAGTGTTAGACAGCAGCGTGCAACTCAGGGTTTATCTCACATCCCGGTTGCAGAGGCACTAAGAAGAATTAGGACTAGTATTGGATTGGGGCACCACCTGCAGCAACAGGACAGTGGTGGAGTTAATTTGAGTTTTGGTAGCAACTCTCATGTGTTGCAAACTGCTGATACTTTAAGCAGTAGGAGACTACGTTCCCGTCTTTTTTCTAGGGTGCTGTCAGAAGGTGCTGCGTCCCTTTCATCAGAGTTGGATAATGCACAACGGATGTTTGAAGGCCTTGCAGCATCATTCAGTGATCGGCTTCTCCAAGGAAGCAATGTTGATGTTATACCAGCTGTTCATGGAGCAACCGGTGACGGTGATTCTTTCAGAAGAGATGCTGCTCTCATACAGTCCAATTATCGATCTCTGGATGCAGTTGCAAGGACAGGTTCCACTGCATCTGTCCCGTCATCTTCTCAAGCAAATGAAGTTTCTGTTGCTGCTGTTCAGTTGGAAAACCTTACAACTGATACTGCTGATCTGCCTGCCATACGATCTTCCTTGGCTTCCAGGAGAAGAAACATTTTGTCAAGGCTTTCTGATGTAGATCTCCGTGAATCTAGAAGAAGAAGATTGAATTGATGGCCTTTGAATGAATAAGGTATAGTTTCCCAGTTATTCTCTCTACCCAATTATCGCCTTGCCAATGCTTGCCATTTTCATTCCGTCGTGTTTTGTGCTAACTCTAACGCGGTTTGGGTAGAAACAACTCCCAAATATCAACAAAGTATCAGCATTGCCTTTGACTCTTGTTGGAAGTGTATTTCTACAACACATTTAGCCTCTTCTAGTTTTGGAATTCACAAGCACAGTGAATTTGCTTGGTAGGAGGCTTCCTCAACAAATAATCAACTCTTGCTTCATGTATTAGGTACTTTTGTTAAGAACCAGTATGAAGTATGAATTCTATCTGCTTGTTCTCTACACATTTGATAAACACTGTTGATTGTACAATGGAAATTCCAATTTGATAAATTGAAATTTTAGTATTCTACTTTGTTTAGAAGTAATCTTGTGCATTTTGGAATTTATATATTGTTCACATTGGGTCTAAATGAGGAAAAGATAAATATTGGACAAAATCTTTCAAGGTCAATTTGATAATAATATATATATACTAAACTAAACCATGATTTCATAAAACTGATACAATGCTTACAAATCCTCACATATCAACGCGTTTGTTGCAAGTTTTTTTGACTAAGTTGAAGTGAAAGTATCTATATTGTCCTACTTATATAATCAATTATGGGACATCAGGAAGATTATACGAGGATACCTACTAGATTACTAGTTGGTCAGGTCAGTGTGTAGAATTAGTAGATACACATCCAACACAATTTTTGTCTAAAAAGTTGGCTACATTATGTTAGTGTTTTACTCTTTCTTGAAATGTAGAATTGGAAGTGATAGGTAACCTATTTGATTATCACAAATCAGTTTCATGTATTCATCTCTATTACATTTCATCTCGTGCAGAAGCTCTTTAAGCTATAACCTGCTAGAGCCACTTGATATCTTGCTTCTTCATTCATATTTTCTTCTGCTTATCATTTGATCATCAAATCTTATTTCTCTTTTTCAAAAGATATTAGATCAATTCCAATTAAAATACATAGCCTGAAGTTGATCATCTCTTAAAGGAGATTTGTCCTATTTGCTCCAAAGAACCTATATGCATTTTTCCTGTCTTGATGCAATATATTTTGTTCCTGAGATTCTTTGATATATCTAATAAAGTTAATCATCACATTTCAAATGACTCTCAGTCTCACAGAGAGTTAGAAGAGTTGATTAGCTATTGTAATAGAAAAAGAGATATGAAGTTGTGTGATTATAGGACAAATGAATTCGTCAACAAGTAGTCATTACTGACCGGGGTGTTTTAGAGGCTCCCTTTTGTCAATGAACATGATTCGAGTCTATAGGTTATATGTGTGTTTACAATCGACCGTACTAGTATTTTCCAGTATATCCAATGCCTAGTCCTTTTTGCAAAGTGACTGTGTCATAGTCAGATTGTGCCACCTTAATACCTGCGAAGTACAATAGTGTATTCAGGTCTTTAGTTTGGATATGTATTGTGAGATGCTTTTTAGGTAAGGAATGTCTTCATGATTATCTCTTATTAGGTTGATATCATCAATATAGAGATCTAAGACAATAGGTTATTGAGAAAATAAAATATTAAGACAATATGTTAGCATCAGAAGAATGCTTGCAAATTATGGAATGATCTGCTTCCCCTCGAGCATGTCAAATTGTTGGACAATGAAAAAAAATGACAAAATCATGTCCTTAGAGATTATTTAGGATTGCCGTAGCCGAGACACTAAACCAGAATCCTTTAGACCAACAAAACCTAGTAGTTGCTTCACGAGGCTTCTTCTGAAAGTCAACTGGATGAAGGAACTTGTCCTTCTGATTTTGAGACCGATGAAACATGAGTCTCATGAGGACCAGGAGGCAAACAAGATGCAATTTTGGCCACCTGAGAAAAAAGAACTTCTGCAATCAGAGTTATATATTTTGAGTATACTCTTCTTAGCAATCTGTCAACCTTTTAAAGCTATAGATAATATCATTTGGTTCCGTTTTAGCTGCACACCCAAGAATATCTGATTGTGATATTACCATGTGATACAGGAACTATTTCTTTGCCTGTCATGTCGAACAGCCATCTTAAACTTAACTCGGCAACTAGGATTAACATTTGCTTCTGCTACAGTTTTAGGTGTTGGGACAGTGGAACTTTGTAACGGAAGTGTTTTTAAAGTTTATAAACAGTGAAACTTTAGTAAGTTATTCTTTTTAAAGCTTCTGCTTTCAACACTAGAAGCTAGGAATAATTGTGTGCTTTAAACTTTCCGTCCATTGATCCCGTCTAGTTTCCTTTCTGTACCAAGGTTACAATTGAACTGTCAATAAAAATACCTAGTAAAATCCTACATGTGAAGTCTGGTAAGGATAGAATGTACCCAGACCTTACCACTATTTTGTGGAGGTAGAGAGGTTTTCGATTGAAGACATTTCAATTAGATAGATTCATTTTCTAGGCAAACCAAATGAGAGATGAGAGGAGCTGTTTTCTAGGAAAACATGTTTGGATATTAGTAGTTCTTAAAAGATTTATTAGTGAATGGATGAAATAATGTGAACATATTTTGAAAATATATTTTCTCAAGAATTTGAATATTTTGCATTAATGAGTAGAATAAATGCTTATGTTTTGTCGATGTTTATATCTACTCTTAAATACCAGGCCTTGGGCTGTGTCGATGTTTCAATAGTTTCTATTGAAACAGATGGAAGACTGATGTTACGGAGTGCTTCGTCGAATTTCTCAACGTGAATTTAAATTTTAGTCAGCATGGTTTTCAAAAAAAAGGGAAGAATGGCAATTCATGTTTTAGAATATTATAAGAGTAGATGCACAAAAATACTCCTTAAATGGTGTATCGATTTCTTTATGAAAAATGCCCACTATGGAAATGTTCTTTTTGAACATTTTTCCATGAATTCCTGGGAATAATATGTAGCTTTTATTGTTTGACCGTTACATCGAAAATATTCGAGTACAATATTAACTAGGACTTTATCACATATTCCCAAACACAAACACCTGATCGATGGTACTGTATCCTCTTACAGAATAAAGAAAGGATGTGTTCGGTATGGAAGAAGATATTTTTTTAAGAATTGGAGGTAGGGGATGAGAAATGGAGGAGAGGTTTACGGGGATAGGAATCGAATTCTTATCAACAAGGTGAAAGTTTAGGTAGTCAATCAATTTTTCCAATTTTTTGTTTGATTGGTCAAAAGAATTGAAAAATAATTTTTTAAGGAAAACATGTTCTTTAAAAAATAATAATAATAACTACTCTATGAGTGTTATTCCATATTGATTATGTCCTCTTCACCTTTCAACAAGCTTCATTTTCACTCCTGCTTACCATTCCAATACTCATAATATTTGTCTAGATTATTATTAATTATATACAAATACGTCTCAAAAGAACTATTTTTTGCTTGCTTACAAACACAAGAAAATGTATTTAAAAATTGACTTATTTTTGTTCCTACAGAACACACTCAAAAAAGAAACTATATTTGGATTATTAACTAACTTTACATTAAATAATTACAAAGCACTGCTTCCTAATTAACACTGAAGAAACAAAATAGATGAAAACGTGTTGATAAGGAAAAAAATTACATAATTAAGCAACCTAAATAGAATATTTACTCAATTTAGTTATAATTATTAAAAATTACAAAGTCTATCCAACGTTTTTATTCACCAAATATTGGCTCCTCTCTTATTCGCTCGCCTCTTTCTCTCCCTTCTCATCAACGATCTTGTGAAAGAATTTATAATTATGATGTGTGTCTGAGGTGGGATTTCTTGGATAGGTGGAATACTTGAGAGAAATCGAAATAAGCTTATGCGTATATAATCAGATACATGCTCTCAAAATAATATTAAACACAGATAGACTCATCGAATTTCATACAAGCTTAGGTATATATAATCATATACATGTTTCCATATTCTATTGGATGCACTCATAAAATTTGTTATCAGATACATTGATATGTTAAATTGTGAAACTGATATATATAGAAGAAAATAGGGAGAGATACGAGTGAGAAAAACAATGTATATTAAATACAATTTCATGAAGCGTCAGATATTATAATACAAAAGTAATATTTGGCAAGTTATACGTAATTATTGTAACTAATCATTTCATTAAGTAATTAACACCTATAGTATTTCTCAATCACTAATCGAAACTTGTAGAAAATAAAAGGATCATTTGGGCCATATCTCTAAGTTGGCTCTATAAAGATGAAACAAACAACAACTAGCCCAATCTCATGATTATGGGAAACATCTAATCTTTTTATCCAAACAATAATTGTCAAATTCTTTTCTAATATAACTTTATCCCCATCGACTTTATTCGATCGATAACTTAGATAGAAAGCTCTTTTTTTTTTTTTTAAATTTATAATGGGTTGTTGCCATCAAAGAGTTGACATGTAATATTTTTGGATAAAATTTGCCCACCAATAAGCAACATTATATTGGATATCTTTGTGAAGAAGTTGTAGTTGTTGGTTTTGTTTGTTTCAAAAAGAGACATTGTGATCGTCAACTTGTTTTTCCCTTTACATGTATATTCATGTCATCATCATCCACTATACAAGCTTTTTATTGTTCTCTGTTGTTCACATAGTACCATGTGCATTAAGAGTTTTCGATGAATCGAGTGCATTGAATATTTTTACCTTTTTTTTCATTTAACTGTAGATATTTTTTAATATAAAATTCGTTATATCCTTAGTTATAGATTCATATCTATTAGTATTTATTATGATTTTTGTGATCTATAAGCTGATTTGATAATGTAAAAATTCTTTTATACTATCTATAAAAGTTAATAATCTAAAAAGTAATAGATAATGCATCAATGTATATCCTTTTGCCTTTTTATCAAAGCGATACGTTTGAACAACAAGGATCGTAATTTAATAGTAAGCATTCTTTCATTATTTACTAGTGTTCTTGAGTTTGTAGTTATAGACGTATGGTGTTGTGTTGCCTTTATTAGGAAACAGTTAACCCCAACATGGAACTTTTTACTGTAAATTCGGATTTAATTGAGCTCTAATGAAGATATTGCAAAGAAAGAAAAAGGTGATACGTTTGGATCTCGTAGGTTGATTATATATTACACAGTCCATTTAAGGTGTCTTATACACTTGTATTTAGCAAAACATAGGTTATATTAGATAAACAAATATGTTGCTCAATGAAAACCCTCCCAAAAAGAGAAAATTGATTTGAGATAGAAATTCTCTCTATGTAGTAAAAATGTAGGGACATAAAAAAGGGAGAAATGTAGTGAGGACCATATAATTATATATAATGATAGTGATGATGAGGAAGAGGGGGAGGAAGACTGACAAAGAGGTAAAAATGGCTTTTTTATTTCTTTTGATGATTGTACAAAAAGCTATCCACTTGATTATTAACCCCACCACACTTCTCACACGGGACTACCATCTCTACTTCACTCCACCATTCCTCCTATACGACGATAGGATTTATTCATCTTTAATCAAATATCTCAATTTTAAATTTTTTTAATAAAGAATTATTTTTGTCATGTTAGACAACGCATCAAGCTTCTTATAAAAAAGTTTTTCATACTCTGAGACTCATCATTTGAAGCTTAACAAGACATGCTAGTCCAATAATTTTTAAAAAATAAAACATTAAATTGATAATTAATTTTTATCATATACTTATCAGTGTTCGAATATAGTCTATATTGAGTACAAAAGTATTGTAAATTTTAAGAGTGAACGAACTTTATCATTATTCATTCCGTCATAATTTTTATTGGTACGTATGATGATTCATGTGTTTGATGAATTCCTCTAAAAAGAGACAAAGCAATAACGAGGATTGACCGAGAGTCACGCGTGCCTTACCAATGCTGACCTGACTTCTCTATTCTAATTATTTGACTTTTACTTTTCTAATTTCTGGGGTTATAATTCCACTATTCACCTAATCTTACGTCAAATATAAGTTGCTTCAATTTAAAAAAAAATATTATCGTATTAAGTTGGATTTTTAAAAAAATATATTATCATTTAAAATATTTATTACGCACTCAATACTCTTTTTTTAAAAATTATTTGTTTATATTTATATTTTTAGTTATTTCTAATTATTTGTTTATTTTGACAAATTAAAAAATAAAAAAAATTATCTATTATATTTTCAATTAATTACTTAAAAAAATAAGATTTTTAAAATTTTTTAAGTTTTTAATTCATCTATTTCATAATTAATAGAAATAAAGTGTAAATTTACTATGTTAATTATTTTTTTAATAGATACATTAATTTTAAAAATAAATAAATAATTATAAATAAAAAAATAATATTTTTAAAAAGTCCGAACACCTAAAATTATCGAGCTTTGATAATTGCAACCTCAAACGAACAATTATGAAGCTTTGATAATTGCAACCTCAAACAAACAATTATTAATGAATGTACATTCTACGCATGTAATCATCATGTTAGGACGAAGACTCTATCTAGAACGAAAGGTCAAACCTCTAATTAACTTGTATTGAAATTCAAATTGTACTGAGAATGAGAATGACCATCAATTTTACAAGATTCTTTAAATATATTTTTTCATCATCAAAGAAAAGATCAAAACTCTTTTTCTCATAATTATTGAACATGTTATATGTTTATGTTTATTGTAGTTAATTTGACAAGTAATTTTTATGTATATATTATATTATAAAGAAAAAGGAATTAAAAGAATTTTAAATTAGTAGTCCGAATATTCTAATGATTGCAAATGTTGGAGAGCTGTCTCCTTCATACTTCTCTGCATCAAATACTATTAAAGTTCTCTTCTCACGCCTTTTGCTTTTTCCCTTTATTATTTATTACCAATATATATATATATACTTTCTAATTTAGCTTCTCATATTTATATTATAATAATGTACATAAATAGCCCTTAAATTTATTTAAATTAAATAAAATATATACATATTCTATTATGTAAAACACAAATTATCACGTAAAATAACACAGAGACGTTTGTATCTTACATATTTAATGTATTATATACCGTATACAAGAAGAGCATTTTTTCAAAAAAAAAGTTTATTTATCTTTTGTTCATCACGTCACTGAATTTTTAAAGCAAATAAATGATCAATAAACATTGTTTTAATAAAAAAAGCAAATGAATATTTTTTTTAAAAATCAAGGAAAATTATGATAAATTGATAAATATTCTTATCCTATTTTTCATCAAACATTTTTAGTTAGAGTTCTAACTGTATAAAAGTATTTTATCTCAAATATGAATATCGAATACCATTTTAAAAATATCCAAAATTTGTATCATAATTGGGCCCACAGACATATTACACAATCTAGAGATTTTAGTAATGTTTGGATTTTGCATATTCGATTGAGTTCACGTGGGGTTTGCTTGTTTTACTCTAATGATCACGTGTTATTCTTGACTTTATTAATGAACTTCACGTGACTTTCCCCCACCTCCACCTCATTTTCTCAGTCACTATCCTAACTTCTTTTCCTTTTAATCCAAAATATATATAATATATATGGTCCTAAAAATTTATTATTCATTAAAATATCTCCTAACGAAAACAACTGTTAGAAGGATAACCCTAAATCATTTGTAAGGAATTTTATTTTTAAAAAATATGTATATATCACAACATATTATATTAGTTAAATTTGTTTATTTTATTTAAAATTGTTAATTAAATTTTAAAATAATAATTTATGATTTTGAATATATCATGTGAAATTGAGTTTAGAAAATGTCAAAAAGAAAAAGAATGACGTCCATTTTTAAATAGATTAAAAATATTTAAAATAAAAATAATATATTAAATTCATTCAGCAATAGTTTCATCTATACTCGCATAGTCAATTTTTTTTTGTTTATAATACTTATTCATATGATATATATAACATTATAGTACACTACTATATACTTTTCGTATATGATATATCAATTCTGTCTAACCGTATATATGAAGTATGTATAAATATTTCTTATATTTTCATAAAGAAAATTTATAGGTGAAAATTGAGTTTCGTCTTGTATAAATTTCAATCACAAAAAATAGTCCAATCATCATCAAATAATTAACTTTAAATTTTAATCACAATTTTAAAATGACATATAAAACAAATACAATCATCAATTTGTCAACAATCTTATAAATTTCAACCACAAAACTTCACAAAAAATAGTCCAATCATCATCACATAATTAACTTTAAATTTTAATCACAAATTTGAAATGAGATATAAAACAAATAGAATCATCAATTTGTCAAAAATCTCAAGATATGAGTTTTCACGTTTTCTTTAAATCAAACAATGAAATTTTAGATTTTTAATTTTAATTCACTTAATAATATTTAAATCTGTGATGATAAACATGAATCACTGAAAAATTATAAAGCTTACAAAAAACAATAAAGGAATTAATTTTTTTTCTCCAAAAGTGTTTTTTTAATATTACATATAATATAACGAGCTAAATAGGGTAAGCTATGAAATATGGGTTCATTCTGAAAATAAATTTTTGCCAAGTGAGAAATGGAGCGTAAAAAATATCTAAATTTTATCCTTTAGTTGTTGCCGTTCGCGCATATATAAAAGGGAATTCTCCTAGCCAAGGGCAAGAAAAAACGTTTATTATGATTTTGACTAAACTCGATATTTTTTAATCAAATTTTTATTATTTTAAAATCCAAAAATTATATATATATATATATATATATAATTATTTAAAATTTAACAAATTAAATAAAATCTCATTTTTGTGCGAGCCACTTTGAACTACAACAGTATAAAGATGAGTCATTTCTTAATATAGGATAACAGTATCCTATATTAACATAATTTATGGCCTATAAGTTAAACATCTTTTTATTAAAAAAAACTTGTAAAAAATCATTCGAAATATTTAATTTGATTTTGACACACTCTTTAATAAAGTAAAGAAAATTTTCCAATTTAAAATTAAATATATATAAAATATATTAAACTGTCTTATAATATTTTACTTTTTAACATGTCACTTTTATTTTTAATAAGAAAAATATGACAAATGAAACCTACGTGTAATACATATTTTTACTAAACAAACGCCAAAAAATGAAAAGGAGTTGGAAAGTACGAAAAGAAAAAAAAGTTCATTGGAAAAAACAAAATAATAATAATAAAGTAAAAAAAGATGTTCGTATCTTCATGGATATTTTCAAAAAAAAATATATATATATATAGATGCACCCAAACGCAGTAACCTTTTATTTGCTTTTTCTTTTCACAAGTCAAACTAAACGTCATCTCTCTCTCTCAAATCTTCTTTCATGCAAAGTCAAATCACGCATGCCCTGACAATAAAACACTTGAAATTCCCTTTTTAACCTTGCTATTAACCTACTAACAGTGCCCTGTATTGTCTATTACTAGGGATAGAAATGTCAATTTCGGATTTTCTGGGCTCTAATTAATCTCCTTCAAGATTTGTAGCAGAGAAGCTATTAGGATCTTGTGGTAGGGGGGGACTCTGCTACAAATCATTAAACAGTTTTTGTAGTGACAGAATGTTATTGGCCCAATGAAATATAATAATGTTACCAATAATAGATTCATCTTGTTAACTTCCTACTACCCCCTTCTTTAAAATTTTAGGTATTTTTTGTCAAACAAATTATTAAGTAAAATTGATTCAAGATCTATTAAAAATATTTTTTATTATATTTTATTCTCGTAAATAAAGATATAATCGCGATATAGTGACATATTTAAAAAATTTCATTAAACTTCTATGTTATGATGTCAACTTCTGATTATATGTTTAGGAGGTTTAAAATCTGTATTTATAAACAAGAATTAAATAATTAATACTCCTTACATGTATTATGTAGTTTTTTAAAGATATATTTGTACTTTATCTTCTTCAAACCTTTGCTAGGTGAAGTTTTTATATTGATCGAGTGTGTTATTATTGTTTTATTCGACCCAACTATTAAGCAAGCTCACAACTTGTTACTCCTAAAAAAGATTGAACACGCGATCTTAAAATTAAAAGTGAAAATAAAAGTAAAAACATTTTATCAGAGCAACGCTTTCTTATCCTGTTAACTCGAAGATATAGACTTTTTCTTCAACTAAGTAAGTGTCTAACAATCTTCCTCTTTTACTTGTTAGGAAAACAAAATATATAAAAGAAAGAATTTATTCATTTTTCTGTAGTTTAGAGTTTATATAAAAAGTTCAATTAAATTTAAATCGAATATTATAAAATCAATACAAGAGGAGGCACTCCGAACAAGAGTTTCATCATATATGAAACCCAAGTTTAAAATTTATAATAAAAATAAAACAATTTCACTACTATACAAAATGCCTGATGTTTTTCGACTTGACGAATGATTTTTCAACATTTCAAAGGAACAATATTGCAAAAGAATAAAAGAGGAAAAAAGTGTACTATACAATCACAATTAAAAAAAATAATTAATAAATTGGATATCCGCTCCAAAAATTCATTAAAAAGCAACAGTTGAAGAGTAAATAACACAGCTGCTTTAAAAAAAATTAAAGTAATAATTTCATATTTATTAAATATGTATTCATGCATGTCATACTTTTGGTATCATTTGCAATTATTGAAAAACCATACACTGTTTCACTAGTAGGGAAAAGGTGATATGATCTCATAATTAAGAGACCTTCATTTTTCAACTAATCTAATTTTTAACCCTGAACTTCTCTAAAATGTAAGTTTTTCTTTTTTCATCCTAAAATAAATTTTGCCTGATTAATATGAGTTTTTAATTCAAAAATTGCATTACTTAAATGTATAATTTCAGGTATTGAAAGAACAATTTTGAGATTAAATAATTAATCTTACAAGTAAAAGTTAACAATAATAATTATCTTTTTCCTTCCTAAAGGAATTTACGTGGCACACATGCAAATAAAGATGATTATCAGTGATTGGCAAATTTTGCATTAATTTTTTAACCTAACACACCTGATCATTACAGTTTCATCAACTCAAAAGAATGAGCCATTTATTATCCTCAATAAATGCCAAACAAAATCATATAATTATCCAAAAGATGTTGAAAAAAAGTAATTGCGTTCTGATTGAAATGGGGTAAAATTGCTTTAACTTTACCTCTTCCTCTAAGCAAAACTAATGCTCCTTTTAGTTCATTTTTCTCTCTTCATTCACACTCTATTTAATATTTACTTTTAAGTACTTATTATTTTTAATTGTTACGCCTATTCAAAATAATAATATAAATATAGAGTTTATCATTTTACCTCTATTGATTAAAAAGTTATTGAATTAAAAATTTAAAATTTTTAAGAATTTCTATCTTTTTCAATATGATAATTGAGGATATAATAGATAAAAAAATTTATCTTAATTTGTCAAAAAAATATAATTAAAAATACTAAAAAAAAAAGAATGTGAACAATTAATTAGAAACAAAAAAGTATATAATATATATTTTATTAAAACATCTATACTAATTAGTGTATAAATAATAGAAAATTAAAATATTACCAATGGAAACATAGAAGTTTCCATCATTGTGCCCAACTATAGTTCAGAGAATTTATTCTTGGGGAAAAGTCAAAATTGTGACTTTAATACGTGAAACAAATAACTCAGCAGTTAATTGGATTAAATATGTGTCCCGTAACTTAAGTATATTAATGACCTAAAGTAAAAATTAAATAAGATATGTAACTTATATCATTAATAATTTTTAATTTATTGATTTCTTTTGATTTTTAATTAATAATGTAACTATTTTATTTTAAATTATTTTTCTTAAGATATAATAATACTTCAAAATCTGTTAAATTTTTGTGTAATATTTTTTTCATTTTTCATAAAAAATTTAATTTTTTTTACAAACAATATTTATATTGTTTAAAAAAATAATAACTTATAGCCCATTATTATTAAAAATGAAGCCCCTTAAATTTGAGAGCCTAAGGGTGCGAATGGTATGGAGGAAATGTTTTCCATGGAAAAATTTTCCTAGAAATTTTTTCCTGGAAAACAAGTAGATTTTGGACTTATTTTCTCATGTTTGGTTGTTGATTAGAAAATCTTTCTGGAAATGATTTTTAGTGTTTGATTTATGAATGAAAAAGTTTTTGAGAGACATTTTTTATTTTTACTAGAGTAGTAAAAATAATTTATGACATTAAAATATTTTCAAATCAAAATTATTATTTTTTTTTGGGTGTGGTGGAGGGTGGGGTGGGGGAGAGGGAGGAGGAGATAGGAGTGAAAAAATAAAAATTTGAAGTTGATAGCGTTTTTAAAAATAAAATTAATTTTTTTGGGGATTGGGGTTGGTGGGGGCTGGTAGGGGGGCTGGCTGGGAGGGGGGGAGGGGTAGGAGTTTAAAAATAAAAATTTGAAGTTGAAAATATTTTAAAAAACAAAATTAATTTTTTTGGGGAGGGGTTGGGGTTAATTTTTTTGGGGAGGGGTTGGGGTTTGGGGATGGCCGGGGTAGGGTCAAGGATAAGGTGAAAAAATAAAATTTTGAAATTGAAAATATTTATTTAAATTGATGTTTTTCCCAAAAAAAAAAAAAGTAATTGAAATTGGAGGAGAGTTATGGAAAATATTTTCCTTCATTTTTGAAGGGAAGTCATTTTCCTTAATTTTGAGGAAAATAAGTTGATTTGGAAAACATTTTCCGAAACTTTTGTCCCAACCAAACATGGGAAAATTGGAAAACATTTTCCTTCATACCAAACACACTCTAAGACACATATCTTTTTTTTCAGCACTGTCAAGCCATTCCTGTCTCCTCTTCTAAATTTATTCAATTTCATGTGTCATTTGACATTTCATCAATATTACGTGACATAATACCTCACCGTTGAAGATATATTTACCAAATTTCAATATCGATCAATATTATTATTAATTAAATACGAATATGTATTCATTAAATGATAGTTTGATCTCATATTTTTTATTTTCATAAGTTTTTACTTTATAAAACTATAGATGTATTTTTTGCTCAATGTTTTTTTATAAAATTATATATATATATCTATAATATATATATATATATATATATATATATATATATATATTATATATATATATATATATATATATATATATATTGATAACAAAGTTTCTTAAATTTATATGGAATCATATCTATACAAAGGACTTCATAAAATATTGAAAAGAAAATTATCTAACTAAATTGAATTTATATTTTTGATTGTATTCTAAAATAAATTCTAAAATTAATATATTGAGTTTGAATTTAATATGAGATATTAATATCATGTGGTATTTATAATTGCTCGTATATCAAATTATTTAATTACAAAAAGACATATATCAACCTGTTCATTTCTCATTATTGGTAAAAGTTCAAAAGATGGAAGAAGTTAAACATAAACAACTCAAATCTCCATATATACATTTAGTAGGATGTTTTTAGTTCTTATTGATCTTCTATTATATCGTACATTTACATGAAAAAATAAAAATAATAATATAAGCAACAAAATTAATTTTATAAATCAATTGACTACAACTTCAATGCGAAGTTTGATTACCGACTATAAAATTACGTACCCACTTAAAATTTAAAAACTCCAAAAAGTCAGATATTTTTCTACTGCATAGGATACATTGTAAGTTTGTTATCAAGTGGAACAGCAACAAATGATGGCAGAATTCTATGTTGAATTTATATGCATTATGATGAAGAAAAAATCATTATGTTGATGGCAGTGTAATGAACCCATTCATATTTGGAGATAGCATCAATTTGTCTATTTGCAATCATTTTATTTATTTTTTTCCAAACCGACAATCTCTCCTTTTTTTAAGGAAAAAATAATAATGAGCTCATTACTTAATTATTGACGTTCATGTTTGGCAAGTGTTATCCTGTAGAGTAAAACCAAATCTAGAATATAATATTTTACTTTTATAAATTATTCACTTTAAAATAATTTTGCTAGTCAAAAATAAATAAAAATATATGCGCAAAAAAAAAAAAAATACGTGATAAAGACAAAATTAAATAACTAGCTGTGAAATTTCCAGCCTTGAACCTAGTAGTTCATGTGATAGTTTAATGTGTGCATTTTAATGTGTTTCAAGTTATTTGTGTCAAGACATCTTCATATACAAAGTCACAAGATTTTCATGAGGAGAAAGTTGTTGCAAATTAAATGTAGTAGATATATAGAAATGAGATTTATGAAATTTTACCAGACGTGTTATATAAAATGTATTTTTTTCAGTTAAATTTTTTGAATACTTTTACTTTAAATCTTATCTTATGCACATATAAATATTATCTTTGATAGAGTTTATAAGAATAATATTAAATAGAGTGTATTAACAAAGTTTGCATAAGTAATGCATGTATTAATTTATAAAGATACCCTTCTCTATTTTATTTGTGATTTTACAATTTCTTTTCGATAACATAATTTTTGTTGCTATCGACTCCTTCTCAATCAAAAAAGGGAAAAACCTCATTTATGCCATCAAATTTTCAGAAAAGGTTCATTTATGTCATTAGTTAAAAGTTTGGTTCATCTATATCATTACGGTTTAGAAAAAGGCTCATTTATGTCATTATTTTTTAACGATAATTTTGTAAACCACTTTTTACACGTGACAAATTCTGATTCGACCACATCATTTTTTTTAATTATTATTATTAAATAAAACCCACCCAAATTTCAAAAAAAAAAACTCTATTTTAAAGAACCCCTTTAACTCATATTAGTGACCCATTTTTTTCCTTCCAAACTCTAACAAAGAAGGGAGGTTTCTTCACTTAAGGACAATGGACTCTTCTCCTTCTTCGACAAATTTACGGTTCTTCCTTCACAGCTCTTTATTTGGGAGGGTTTTTTATTTAATATTTTTCAGAATTTTGATTATTTTTTAAATGATGTGGCCGAATCGGAACTTGCCACGTGTAATAAGTGATTTACCAAAATTCTTGTTAACAAATAATCGTATGAATGAGCCTTTTTTCTTAACAGTAATGGTATAGAAACACCAAACTTTTAACGAATGACATAAATGAGCATTTTTTTAAAGTTCGATGGCATAAATAAACCTTTTCCCATCAAAAAAATAAAAATTCTTTAATCAAAAGTCTCTTATTGAACCTGAATATATAAAAATATTTAGTAAAACATATTTATCCCTAATGAATAAGTCTTACACTGCACACGATACGAATTTAAAATAATCAAATTCCCATCTAAATATCAAATAAATCTTTTTTAGAAAATTAAATGTAGAAGATCTCATCGGAATAATCCCTGTATCACTTTATATTTCAAGTCATACTTGTTACCCAGCATTTAAAAAGGTTCTAATTCTGTATTTTCGATCACTTTGTATTTCGAAATAAATGTTCTTTGTCATAAATTTAAAAAAAAAAATATTTCATAAAATAAGGCCTCCTATGGTTTTAGCAATTTAAACAGAAATTAGTAATTATATTGAATATATCCTTATATTTAAAAAAGATTTCTTTGATAATATTTCATTCTAAAAAACATTTCATAATAAATAAATATAACTTGATAAACTGTATATTATTTATTATTTTTTGTTAATAGATGTGAAGTGAGCTATAACTATAATTTAAATTGAAACCTAGGAGATGTTAACTAGAATAATCACAAAATTATTTTCGGTGTCACGAATGAAATTAATATTAAATTAAGATAGGTTCATCCTTTTCTAATTTATTTTCAGAATACAAAATTATTCGTGAATCAAACGATTTTTCAATTTAATTTATATAACATGTTTTTTTTAGTCAAACAAATTTCTTTTTATTTGATAAAAGAAAATCTACAGAACTGATTCTTTTGTTGAAAACTTTATTTATTTTAAGAATAAAATTGAAATATTATAAAATTTTATGATATTTCTTTAATTTTGTTCCTTATTAAAATTGAGTTGAGTAATAAAGTGAATTGTACAAGGAACAAAACCTCTTTGTTTGAACAAAGTGGAATGGAATATTTATTAATCTAATAATAGAAATGATGAAAACTCATTGGAGTAATCATTTTGAAAGTAAAATAAAATATATTTGTACGTTCATATATTTTTCTGATGGAAAGACAACTTTATTCGAAAATCAAAGAAGAAAGACATATAAACCTATGGATTGAAGAAGAATGTATAGTAATAATTAAGAGTAAAATGTTGTTGGACTAATTAAAAAAACACAGTAAAATCAGATTTGATTTGACCTCTGCCTGCTCCCCGCTGTTCTATTTTGGGGCCTATTAGGAGTAGTATCATTACCGCGTTTGGACATGTGATAGAAAATTATGATACGAAGTAATAATATAAACTTGTATATTTTATCTTATGATTTTAAAATATGAGATGAAATTTTATACTTTTTGAAAATTATGATTTCAAAAATCATGATTTAAAATGTTTTAAATACAAATTAACCTATAAATTTATTTTTTGCAAAAACAACCCTACTTGTATCTACTAATAATGTATTATATAAGTTAATAAAATTTATAATTAATATCATTATTTTTAAAATTATTTATATCCTATATAATGATTATTCTTTCTATTATTACTTTAAATCAGTTATGTTTTATCAACTATAAATACCAATCAAATTGGTCAACAAATGACTCAAATTAACGATGTTGGTTCATTTTTCTAAACATATGAATGAAAAATTCAAGTTTAACGTTAGAAGATTTATTATACTATTTGAAGGAATTATATTAAAGAAAAAACACGCTACTACTTACATTAAATTAAAGTTTCATCATAAATATTGTATTTTTAAAAAATATTTTTGTGATAATGTACTATGTAATATTATAAACTTGTGCCTATTTAATAAAATTATATAAATAATTACGATAATTTTAATTGTTTTATAAGTCATGAAGTTTTTATGTTTATGAAAAAAATATATACAATATAAGAATTTCAAATCGCATGTCTAAATTAACAAAAATTATACTTTATCTCATAATTTCATATCATATGATAAAAATGTCCTTATCTTATTTTATGCTTCATCGTTAATAACTACAACAAAATAGTCAATAGAATCCACAAGTGAAATTTAATATATATGTAGATTTTATTACATATTATCAGATTGAAAAGTTATTTTCCATAGAACTTTGAACTCAACAATTCATTAATTATCCCTTCCAACAGGGACGGATTTAAGAAGAGGTATGAAATGTTACGTGACACTACTTTCTTAAAAAATAATTACTAAAATATATTTTTACAATTGAAAGGGAAAAACATATAAAAGAAGAGAGATATATAGCACAAAGAATGTGTTTACTCAGTAAAGCTATAAATTTTTAAACTTGAGGTTGTGGATTGAGGCGGAGCTATTTAACGGAAAATTTTATACATAATTAAAATAACATTTTATGTATATATAGTAGATGTTGACCCCCTTCGATTTCTTCATGTATCTCCTTATTGAAAATCTTGGCTCCGCCATTGATTGTGAATTCAAACCTGCATAATATCATTTTATATACAATTTTTTTTGTTTTTTTACCCTGTTTTTTCAATTAAATACAAATACATTTTCTTTTAGAAAAAAACTTTATATATATATATATATATATATATTCAAAAAGATGATATCGCTTACCAAAAATTCTGCGTACCACAGCTCTGAAATTACCAAGTTTATTTGAGTTTAATTAACATCAACCCACGCTTCTTATGCCTTCATTGGTTGATTATTCAAATCTTCTTTTATGTGGATTTTGTATAATTATTTTGAATAATTAATTATTCTTAATTAGCACGGCAATTTAATGAATCATAGAAAGTAATTATTGTGGAATTAAATAAAAACATTTGAATGACTTTACTAGACGTTCTTCCTATTACCTTAAGTGGTCGTAATATTAGAAAAATAAAATAAATTAATATATTTTAAACTAATTTTATCTTTAATAATGAAATTCTCGAAAGTTATAATCATTGACTAAAAATCTAAGGAAGGAGCATATACTTCAAAATTATGATTGCTTTTAATTATTTTTTTTTTTTAAATCTATTGAAGTTATTATATTTTGCATTATTCTGTGGAAATGCTTTTAGAGTCATCCCCGACAGAATTTTTAAAGTAAAAATAATAAAATTTAAAAGACATATTTACTTGGAAAAAATAAATATAGAAAAGTGTTGATGACAATTAATTTTGTAATGAATTGTGGGTTTATCTCTTTTCCAAAAAGAAGAAGTGAAAGGGCGGTGTGGTTCATTAATAAACATGAGATTAGGGTAAAAATGATGACAATTTTGAAGGAGAAAAGGTGTTGAATTCAAGATAAGATAATTAAAAGTTGTAAACATAAGGCACTAATTATGCTTAAGTATTCCCGTGATATCTTGCATGATTTTATCCTTTTTGGTCAAACTATTTTCATCCATCACTTGTCTAAATTCTTTACAATCTATCTTGGGTTTCACGTTTTCTTGAATATCAGTGTCTTGTGCTTAATTATTTATTTATTTTTTTAATAATTATTCTTAATTACTTGTTTGTTTTAATAAATCAAGAAAGGATAATTTTTTTACCTATTATATTTTTAATTAAACAATTGAGTACTTAGAATAATAAAGATTTTTTCATCTACTTCATAATTAATAGGTATAAAATATTAAACTCACTAGATTTTTAATTATTTTCTTAATAGATTTGTCAATTTATACATGAACAAATAAAAAAGAACAAATGGAGTATTATTCTCCTCTTTACCTTAATTTTTTTTTTCACGTCCATTAATATTTATATACTCCCTCTGTCCTTGCTCGTGCATTTTCTCTTTTGTAGGTTTTCTTATTTTTTTTTATAAATTAAGAAAGAAAAATATTTTTATAATCTAAATTAATTACTTTGAGAAAAAGTAATACTTCTTGAGTATCTTAAGTTTTTAATTAATTCAATTCATAATTAATAGAGATAAAATGATAAACTAATTATTTTTAAAATAAATTTGTTATTTAAAAGTGGACAAATAATTAGAAAAAGGAGCATAGAAAACAATTGTCTACAAAGGGAATGTCAATTTCTATCTAAAGTTGGTTTTGTTAGGTAAATGTGCTCTCGTCTCGACTTCGTTGGGTAGTAGATATTTCTTCGATCTCTAATTATTAGTTCATTTTTTTTAATAGTCATTTGTAATAATTTATTTATTTTAATAGATTAATAAACGACAAATCTAGTAATTAGAGACAGAAAAAGTATTTGCATAATTCTATGTATCGAAATTTAGATTATAAAAAATGTCCCTTGATATTTAGATTAAGTTAAATTTTAAATATTAAACTAAATAAATTTGAATATTTGCATGGTGAAAAAGGGGTCCAATGATTTAGAGGCATTAAAGGAAGGGAAGCACAATTCATAAATGCTTACATGACATTTTTCACTTTCGGTAATCACAGATGAAATAAATACCTTTCGCTTTCCTCATCTAACTCAAAATCTTAACCACTTTTGATTGTTTAATAAATTACTCTTTTCTTATTTTCTAGAAGAAATATTTATTTTATTATATTTTGATAGAATAACTAATTAATCTTGAAAATTTATACTTAGATCAATCAAAAAGAAATTGCAAGTAATTAATATCTATTGAAAATATTTCATTCATACATTGATTAATTATTCTCTTGATTCACTATTCTAAAATACTTATTTGAAATAAACTCAAAAAGTTAAATAGTTATTCAAATTTGTTTTTTAATTTTTGAAATCTTGCATATATATTCATCATTTGTTAAAAAGTTGACTTAAGAATACATTAAGGATAAAAAGCTAAAGTTACTTGAGTTCTTAATGTACTTGCAGTCTAAAATATGACCTATAAAAAGGAACGAAGGAAATATTATATACTTGTTCAATATTAATTTTAAAAAAGATGTATCATATATTCTTCAACTTAGTTATTTAGTGTTGTTATACTTTTTTTAATAAAAGTGACTCATGTATGCTTATATTTTTATGAAACTGACTGGCTCATATATGCTTATATTGTTATACAAATGAATCTCTTATTTAACATTTTCATCTAATGAAGCGAAAAAATATTTTTAAACTATAGATTCCTCAATTTTTTTCAATGAACTAATTTAACATTATTATTTTAATGGTTATATTTATTTATGTTTTACTAATTTCTTGTAAATAATTATTATAAATTCACCAATTTTTTTTATTCAAATATAAAAACTAAACTACAATATAGCCGAAAAAATAATTTTAAACTAAATTACAACCAAAAAAAAAAATAGTTCTATTTTTTCTATTTACACAAAAAATGAAAAATACAACATGAATAAGAAATTCAAATAATACTAACCAGAAAATTCAAAAAATAATATATGCTTAAAAGGAATTAAATGTACCTTTAACTTTGCTAAAATATCATATATATTTCTAAATAATTTTTTTAATTAAAAATAAAAAATATAAATGTAAAATTAACTTTTTCACTTCGTTAGACGAAGGATATATATGAATTTTCTTTTATTACTAAGGGCATATGTTAATTATTTGTATAAGAGTAAGATATATATCAATCACATTATTGATGAGCTTCTAAATGATAAAATTGAAAAATATATCATTTAAAATAATTAAGTTTATTATATTACTTTTTAAATAACCTAAATTTAATAAATAGAATAAATGATTGTAATTAATAAGTTAAAACTAAATAACAACATTATTTCTCAATTTTTTAATATTAAAACAAACAAAAAATAAAGTATTTATCTCTAATATAGTAAGAAAAAAAAAAAATACTAACACTAGTAGTTTAGGGTCCTACCCCACCCCACACCCCCAAAACCATCGAAGAGGTTATTTGCTTATTGGCCATGTAATTCTATCGTTTTAATGGATAATGTTAGATGATTATAAAATTCGATCAGAAATTAAAAGGTCTATAATTTTTATTTTTTATAAATAAAATGTATTATAATTAAAAGAATAATAATATTAAAAAAATAAAACAACATGGGTTAAATACTATACTAATTTTTCTAATAAAAAATATTTCCTTTTTATAATTAAGTATATAGGGATGGTCATTAAATTTCTTAAACTCAAATGGTCAAATTAATCTACTAAGACCAAGAAATAGTCAAGTCAAAACTAAAACTTTTACCTAAGCTTTTGGTCTACATCCATTTTCTCAATCCATCATATTTCAACATTATATCAACAATCACCTCTAGAATTTTCAGAAGCAAATAGTAATTATCATCATGATCAATTATAACTATTATTCACATCATATATCATTCAATATTATCATCTATTAAAACATTAAGTTACTATCGATAATAATAATCGTCATTTTTATTACCATATATCGTTAATCAGTCTTAATCAATAATTTTTCTTACACTATTAGTTACCACGATAATTTACTATTGATAGTCACATCACTATTGATAACTATGTACCTCCTACACCATCATCAACAATCATGTACATAATTAATTTTAAATAATTTTTTAATATCAAATTAAATTATTATTTTGATAAAAAATTTTTATAGATATTATCTTGGGGGTGGGGGGTGGGGTGATTACACGTACTTTTGTATTTGGGCATGATTGTTAGGTGAGTATTCAAAGAGTTTGTCTCTAACATTCCAATGTTCCATTATGAGGGGCGCCCCAACTACTACTACTATAATCAAACCTTTTTTTTTTCCCTCTCTTCATTAATTATATATTTTTTTTCAATCATTAATAATAATGACATATTCATTTAAAAATTTCTATAGAATAATTATTCTCTTTTTATTCTTTCATATTTGAGAAAAATACCAGGATCCTTTCTTCTTTAATTATATTAATTCATTTGTATTGACCTGTTGACCACAATATCTTCTTTTGATTATTATGTTAAGGATATTTTGACTCATTGCTAAGCTCATAAAATTTCTATAGGACATGTTGACCACAATTCTTATTTCGTATTTAATTATTTGTCTATTTCTAAATCAATATATTTATTAAGAAAATAATTATTGATATAGCGAATTATCATTTTATTCTTATTAGTTTCAAAATGGATGAATTAAAAACTTAAAAATTTCAAGAAAAAAATACTTTTTCCAAAAGTAATTAATTGATGTATAATAGGTAGTATTTTTTATTCTTTCTTAATTTGTGAAATTTGACAAGTAATTAGAAATAACTAAAAAAATTGATAAATAAATAAAGAGAAAGAGAGCATACAGTAGCATCAAATAGTAGTACTTTGAACGTACATATTACTCTTAAAAGTAGTAAATAACATTTGTAAATGTTTTTTTTTTAAAAATAAATTGTTTATAATTTCTACGTCAACTTGAAATAAAACAATTATCATTAAAATTCCAAGTTTGAGAGGTATTATAAATAAAATTTATCCCCATAAAATTTTAATTTATTAGTTTCTTAGCTTGTTCTAAATAAATCGATCAGTTTGTAATACTTGAGCAACGTTGAGTCGGATTAAACTAATCAATTAAAACATATTTATATATATATAACTGATAATTCAAATTAGTCAAACTGATTATTAAAAAAAAATTCTCATTTCTTATTAGTCTAAACTCTAACCAATCAAGATTTCAAAATCTGTGATGGTGCAAGATAAATTCAAATAAATTGAGTAAATTCATATTGACTGACAATTCTCTTAAATATTACAGTGGAATGAAATAAAAAATTTCAGTCTTTTATAAATAGACAATGACTAATAGTCTTCTAAAATGCAAATTTCAAGTCAACTAAAATTTAATTTCAAACAATGGAAGTATGGAACACATATAATTAAAATAAAAAATATATGATAGGTGTAGCCTAATTCCCCACCTAATAAAAAGCCTAAACACGCGCAATGTCCATAAAATAGAGTTGCATTCCGGTCCCTCTAAATCTTTCATTGAAGGTCCTCTCCCAAATAACAATACTCTTTTCGTTTTAAAAAGACGGTCTCTATTTACTTTTTAATTTGTTTAAAAAATGATATATTTGAGACCATAATATTAAATAGCACTTTAATAATTTGACATAACTTTAATTTAGAATCATAAGATTAATTTTTTTAAACTCCATTTCAAGTTAAACTAAGTCTTTATTTTTAAAACGGATCGAGTAATTTCTAAAAAGCCAGAAAAAATAAATTTTAAACAAAATAGTTATTATTATTAACATGAATAGAGGGCTTTCACGTGTGTTGTCAACCTGAGATTGTCGGTTCAAACATACTCTTTAACAAGTCAATGCAAATAAACAATATGGTCCATTGATAATAATAATAATAATAATTTTAAAGACCAACTTCACCAACAACTTCATCTTCCCATCGACATATGTCTGGAATAATATATTATCGTAATCGAATCAGAATTTTTATTAAATAAGTTTAAAATATAAAACAAATATATGAAGAGGTCGATTTGAGTTATAATAAATAAAAGTAATTTTTTTTATCATTGTTGTTACAGTATCTGAATTAATACCAATAATTGATTACGATAATCATAAAGATTTACTTGTTAGATTCATATAAATAATATAATCTTTGATGACCCGCATGGCTAAGGTATGTCGTGTATCTGACACTATTATGCACCATTCCTTAATTTTATTTTTCCTATTTTACTGGAAAAGGAAAAAAAAAGTTTGAAGATATGCTTGTAAAGAGTTCTTTTTTTTTTGTATATTTTTTTAATATAATTTTTGTGGTTCTTATTTGTTATTAATATATTTTGCAATAAGTTCATATGCATTGCTTTAGATTCTATTTAAGCTAAAACAAATCTCATTAAGTTTCTTTTATTTTCAATTTGTAGTCTATAATTAATAATAAAGAAGTTCTCTAATTCTCTTACAATTTTAGGAGCAGGTTATATTATCCAGTAATTATAATTTTTGAGTTATAGAATTAATTCCTTTCACATGAAACTTGAATAAAATAATACCAATTTAAATGGAATATTAACATTAATTTTCTATTTAATTTAATCAAATATAACTTTATGAATAAGAAGTATATTTTATTGTTTTGAGGAATAAAAGAACAAAACATGAGAACAAACCAACATAATGCTGGTTTTAATTATTGGTACATCTAGTATATATCTCTTTTTGACTAGACATTATCATATATTTACCCATAAGACAAAAGTATCAAAATATCAAAAAGTAGAAAATATAATACTCTAAAAACTAAATTAATTTTTTTTTCTTTTTGAAAGAAAAAAAAGAGTAATAAGGGTCTAATCTTTTGTTCAAAATTAGGACCCCACTCAACAACTCTTGAACATCATCTCTCTTTCTCTCTCTACTCTCTAGCATTTAATTATCAATTTTCAACATATTGGATAGAATCTCTATAAAGACTCTTTCTTCTCCTTTCAATCCAAAATCCCCTTTTCCCTTTTTTTTTTCTTTTACAAATACTCTCTTCTCCCAAAAAAAAATAAAAATTGTTTCCTTTTAAGTCACATGATAGTATGGAGCTTGGATTAAGCTTAGGAGATGCTAACACAAGTTCTTCTCCAAAATCATTTTTCTTGTCTAAGAAAAATGTTATTTCCACTTGTAATGATCATGAGAAGAAGAAAAATTTAGGGTTTTGCATGGCTTTAGGTATTAACTCATCAAGTGAAAGAGTACAACAAGATATTGAAGATGAAGAAAATAATACTTCTGATGAAGGCACTAATAATACTCTACCTGTTCAGCTTGATCTTCTCCTCTTGTTCCTCTTCCTAATCCTCCTACTAATCTGCCTCAATCACATCATTGGTCATCTGATAATGGTAAGTTATACATATTTATAAATTTTTAAAAGTAATGAATCTTGGATCTATTGTATTAGTATACAAATTAACATATACACATGCAACATATTAATACATGTTATTTTTTAAAAAAATAAAAGAAACTGTGATTTTTTCCCCTCATGTATGTTCTAATGATTTGGTTTAATTTTTTTTTAGTTTTTAGTCAATAAAAGTCTCCATCTAGTAATGATTTCCATTTTGTAGGAATTATTTTGATAGTATTGAAATAAATCTATTTTTTTTTGCAGGGAGTTCTGAAAATGGTTCGTCGGGAAACGGACGTTTGCCGGCGGCGAGAGGTTTCGACGTGAACCGGCTTCCGGCGGCGGGTATGGATGAAGTTTCATCTCCGAATAGTGTAGCGTCGTCGTTTCGGATGGATTTTGGGCTTTTCAAAAGCTGTGTTAATATTGTTGGCGTCGGAAATAAACGGAACTCGGAATCCGCCGGCGGTGAACCGGAAAGAGCATCGTCACGAGCAAGTGATGACGATGAAAATGGTGCTAATACTCGCAAAAAACTTAGATTGTCAAAAGAACAATCAGCTTATCTTGAAGAAAGCTTCAAAGAACACCATACTTTAAATCCTGTAAGTATAAATAAAATAAATATAAATTTTTGTCATTTTTAAAAAATTATAAGTATATTTTTCTCATTGTTCTCTTTCTTATTGTGTGGTTACAGAAGCAAAAGCTGGCACTTGCTAAACAGCTAAGTCTAAGGCCAAGACAAGTTGAAGTGTGGTTTCAGAATAGAAGAGCAAGGTAATTCTTTTTATTTTTTTTATTAACTATACACGCCATTAGTATGATTAATTTTTTTTCGAGAAAAATGATATTTAATTTTTTGAAAATAATTAGAGAATTGAAGGCAACAAAGAAAACATCTGTTTTGTGACAGATGAGAATTTAATAAATGGGTCTGGGTGTGGTCTATTTCCCCCACTTGAATACGTACAATTTTGCAGAAACTCCTTTCAATATTCTTGGATAATGTGAAGCAAGCACTTGTCTTTTTATGTATGCAACCACAATAAATGCAAAAAAGAAAAATTAAATTGTAGTCATTTCATTTTCTTATTTTTTTTTATCTTTTGTTAATTGAAATGATAATTGTTTTATTTTTTCTTGCAGAACAAAATTGAAACAAACAGAAGTGGATTGTGAATACTTAAAAAGATGTTGTGAGACATTAACTGATGAAAACAGAAGGCTACACAAAGAACTTCAAGAATTGAGAGCTTTAAAGACTTCTAATCCTTTTTACATGCAACTTCCAGCCACCACATTAACTATGTGTCCTTCTTGTGAAAGGGTGGCTTCCACCACAACCACCACCTCCGCCGCCACGGCTCCTCCTATCACCGCCACCGCCACCGCCATCACCGCTACCACTGCCACCACCACTACTAGTGACTCAATTCCTAAAGCAATTCCATTTCTTAACTCTAGACCAAGATTTTTTCCATTTACTACTACTAATAATAATCCAAATCATTCCCACCAATCAGCAGCTTCATGAAAAAAAATGTGAATTTTAATTTTCTCTGATGTAAATATACTAATCATTGGTTTGGTTTTTTCTGCCTCAGAGATTTTGGTAGGGTGGGTTTTTTTTATTTTATCTGTTTGGTGTCTGTTGGGATTATTATTTATGGTTTTTTTTTTCCTCTCAACATATTGAGAATATTTTGGTTCATTTACATGTGAAAAAAGAAAAAGGAAAAAGTATGAGAAAAAGGTTTGTAGTTGTACTAGGTTTAGAAGAATTTCCTTTTTATTTTTATTATGAAAAAAAAAAAAATAGAACAATCCTTTTTTGGTCTTTCTATATGGTTGTTTTTATCTGTTCTCTAATTTATATTATTGAAATTGTTTGATTTTCATTAACGTTTTTATTTTATATAGGCTCTAGTAAAAATATTTTCGAGTGTATGAATAAACACCATAACATTATTAATATCTATTTAAATTTGCAACCGACGAAGTAATATTCATTTTGTTACTTTTATTTTTGACAAATGTTCCTTTTTAATGTTATCTTTATAAGATGTGAACGCAAGTTGAATTATCCTTCGGTGATCAGATTATTCGTACGAGACTCTTTTAATATTTGTACTAGCGAAATTTATATTGTGCGTATCGTTTTGATTATATTATTATTTTCTGAAAATAAGGAAGGTACAAGTTTGATTTAGTTTTTTTGATAGGTTTATGATGAGAGGCATATATTTGTCCCTTGGTTCAAGGCATGCTTTGGGAGTATTTTGGTATGGGGGACTATAATATGTCTGTTGTTATTTGTTGCCCTTTTAATGATTTCTTTCCATTCAAAACAACACATTGATTGAATAGCAAATATTATTATTATTATTATAATAAGGTCCGCGTGGAGGTAGGAAAAAAATAGGGGGGACAAAGATGGCAATATTTATCAAAGTGTCTGCTAAAGTTAGGTACCCTTTATGACCACCCAATTATGAGTACACACCACCCAAGTACAATACACATTATATCAATTATGAATCATTTCCATCTTCACCGTCGTCACGTGACCTTTTTTTTTTTACAAAAATTATTTATTAATTTAAATTTATATCGCGCAATATATAATTAAATGAAAGAAAAAAACTGGCTCTATTTAGAGTGGCGATTGAATTGAAATATGAGTTTTTTTTGTTTATATATATATTTCACTGAGATCCTTAATGATTGGTTGGCATATCACCTCTCATCAAACATGATTGGTTCTTTTTTCTTTAAAAAAAATTCAATATAACAAACGAAAATAGTGGTCCTGCCTCAATTTAGGGGATAAATAAAGTAAGTAATATTAGTTTTGGTATAAAAACAGAAGGATTACATGAACTTGAAATTGCTAGTAATTATCGATTAGTCATATGGTACGTCAATCACAAAATGATAAGTTTTCACTTTTTAAATTTATATTATATAAAATAAAAAAAATAATAACCTGATTGACTGTGATCAAATTAGAGCCATGCACAGTAATGATTAGTAGTAGGTTGACTGTGAAGACAAAGCGTTTTAATATAAAAATATTAATTTTAAATTAAAATTTTAAATTCTAGGATCAAATATCTATTATTCGAATTAGAGTTGGTGGTAAGAATTATGGAAGAAACAAATAGGAATGAATGAAATTGTCTTTTACTCATATATCCTTATTGTTCTCTTGCTTATCATTATGTATGGTCAACCTCATAATTATGTTGCTTGCATCTGTAAATATATAGAATCGTCCCTTTCATTTTTCCTTTTTCCATATTTAACAATACCCCACTAAAATTCACTCTGCATCTCTATTTATTGCATTCCATTTTTTTCAAAAATTCATCGCTCAACTAATTTTAGTTCAAATTAAATTATTCATATGTTTATACAGATCCAATTCTAGTTCAACTAATTTAAATTTAAACTAAGTGCAAATTCAAAAATTTACCATTTTAACCACTTTAATATAAAAAGTTTCAATGTTTCTCATTATAATGTCTGACTAATTATATTTGATTTCCAACAAATAGAATTCTATGTTTTTGGTCCCCCCCCCCCTCATAATACACCAATTTTTTCAGACATGTGAATACTTTTTTTAAAAAAATAGTTGAGAAATGTATTATATGAGAATTGATTTATAATCTTCTTCTAGATAATTAACTTAATATTTAATTTTCTTGCCAAAAATATTATATTTATTAAATTAATATAGCATTAAATAAAAGAATTATGTAATAACTAATAACCATCCAAACAGAGTATAAATATATCTTTTTAAAGATAAAATAACAATTTTCTTCTATTCTATCTAATACATATTAAACAAACAAAATTTAGAGGAACAAACAGCTATTTTTTAATTTAGTGGAGTGTATATATATGAAGCCTTATTTAATACCAAGCAAAAAAATCGATTATAATTGATATTTAATTATAGATAATTAACATGCAATGCATACCCAATGCAATTTTGTTTTAGCTGGTGGTCCAAGTGAGGTGGGTGGATAAAATAACTAAAATAGGTAACCTATTAATATACTTAAATGTAGAATTTACCTAAAATGGTTGAAGTAAATTGTTTTAAATAAAGAAAAGTCATAAATGAATTATCATAACTTAAGTAAAATAAATTCAGTATAATAGGTTGCAAAGTAGAACCATATAAAAATAAATAAAATAGGATAGATGATAAAAATAAGATTATCAAATAATAACTAAAAAAAAATTAATAAAAAAATATTATCACAACAAATCAAGTATTACACAGAATTTAATATTTAATTATCACTTAAAATAATTATTAAATATTATATACAAATGGCGCAATAGGTGGCATTTGAGAGAACAACTTAAATGGAGACAAATAATACACATAATTCAATGATAATCCCAAATACATCAAAACATCAGTGTCATTATACTATATTATTTGAAAAACTTAATGGCATAAATATTTTTAACATTAGAATTTAAACACACACACATTAAAAAATAAAAAAAAATATGTGGGAGATGACAAAATCAAGTTTCATAATTTATAATGTATAATATTTGACCGACCATGGCCCTCTTCTCTAACCCCACAAATTAATCCTTTAATTAACACATAATTATAAATAATAGTAATAATATGTGGCCAAAAAAGGGACAATGACATGACCTAATCACCTAAGTAGAAAGTTCAACTCCTATTATTATATATGTCATCCAATGATTTGTGTTACCTTTGTTTTGTCTATCTCACTCATTGCCTAACCATATTCAAACCAATAGATACACTTACACATTCTTTTTTTTTTTTTTTTTTATAAATTTTTTGTTGCTTTATTGAGTAGTCCTTTTCTTATACCAAGCTTATAAAAGGAGACAATTATAATGACAAGGATTATTTATTAATCAAATCAAGAAAAATCTTTCTGTAGATGACTTCTTTTTCCATTACTAACTTTTTACTAATATTCAAAAGATTTTAATTTTGGGTCCATTAAAACTTGGTCATACTTATCCTTTTCTTTACCTAATTTCTTTTTCTTCCAATTTGGTGCAAGAGATTTCCTAGTAAGACTCCATTGAGTTTTTAGATGTCTCCAATTTACCTTGTCAATCAATCTAAAGATACTTCATTTTTTTTAAATATTGACCTTTTCAACAACTAATTTTTTTTTTTGAAAATTGGTGCAACGATGCATTTCAGAAAGGAGATCAACGATCGATTTTCTTTTATTATTTCGAATTTATCTAATATAATATATATTTATTTTAAAATATCCGAAGAATAGCGATTATAAATTTTAATTTTTTCATATATATATAGTCATAGTAGTCGCACTAAGGACACTTGAAACGTGGATTTGTTTGCAAACTCGACAAATTTGAAACTTAGGTGGAAAATAATATAATTTAATCAAGAAGGGATTGTGTTTCAAAGACTTAGTAAAAAGGAAATGTTTAAGAAAGAAATAATAATATTTCAATCTTTACATACGACAAATCTTTGCCCACATCATCGGAGAAAAATGAAAAAAAATATTATTTAGCAAAAGCAATACTTAAAGTGGCATAATATATACTACAAAGTTAATTTTTTTTTATATATTGATGATAAACTTTATATCATCTTATCATCACCTTTTTGGTAGAAAATTCATGAAAGCAATTGCAGCCTTGAGTTTTGGATAAACCTTAGGTAGCATCAATTGAAAAAAAACAAGTTTTGTTTTTATGACATATACACACATTACATATTATTAATTAGATCAATTCAGTATTTTCCGATAAAAATAATTTTAGCGATAATAAATATGAATATTAATAGAGCGCTAAAATCTTTATTGATAACAGTAAGTATTATTAGAATCAATGTTGCTAAAAGATTTAAAGACATATACGAAGAATGTTTATTTTTATTAAAAAAATATATTTAATAATAATTAAGAATTAGTGGTTAATAATATTTTTTTTTATGTAGTGACGTGTTTCTAAAAGAAAAGGTTTTACTTTATTTTAGCACCTCGTGAAATTAGTTTTCTTAGTTCTCAAGTATTTAGTAACTAAATATTTATTATTGTAGTTTTATAATATTACCATTTGGTTGGATAATGTTTGGTGAACCTTTTTAATAGTACTCCATTAAAGATAATATTAATAATATCTTCATTTTCCTCTTTTTCTTATGGACCAAACAACAGAAATTAACTTTAACATTTTTGGTCATAACAAATTGATCCGAAGATGGTATATTTTGCCCTAAAAATAATCGCAGAAATATCAATTAATATATATCGTTCGTCCAACTAAATTATAAAATATATTTTAAAATGATTAATACATTATCTTTGACTTTCTGAAAATTATGATTTGAAGTTATCCTATATTCTTTGTATCTAGTAAATCAGCACTTCAATAATTTCCTTTTATATTTTTTTTAAAGTCATATTTAGTTGCCTCGTGACTAACTAGTATTCTTAATTCTTAAGATTTTCTTCTAAGTCTAGAAATGATTAAAATCAATTGATTTGACAAGTATGATTTGCTAGATTTGATATTATCTTATTGTTAGGGTGTGTTTGATACGATTGAAATTTTTTTCCACGAACAATAAATATTTTATTTTTTATATATAATCTAGATAATAATATGAGATATAGGATAGTGGGGATGAGGTCTAGGGTGAAAATGAGCTTGGTGTGTCGAAGGGTGGGACTTTATAGGTCAGAGGACACGATCAATATAAAATTTGAAATACTATTTATGAAACTTATTTTGAAAACTCCATTAAAAAAGTTATTTTTTATATTTTATAAGTAATTTATTTTCGATCTTAAAAATGATACAGAACACACCCTTAATATAAATCAAATTAGTTGAGCTGTACCTAATAAACTTAAATAATAGTCATACTACCAAACATTCTAATTACTAAAAAAAACATAAACAAAATTCTCCACGACATTTCATTATCTACAATTTTTTTCCCTTTTTTTTTTTAAAAAAATATATCTACAAAAGAGTGAGACATATTAAGTTATCTGGGCCTGCATGAGTTGCCATATTGAGTATGCCTGTGTTGTATTAATTATTATGTTGTACAAATTGATATAAAATTGGTAAACATTGATTTTTTTAAAATTAAATATGTTAGGTATTTTAAGTAAATATGGACACAAATTAAATAAAAAAACTTCTAGCTATGAATGGAATTATTCTAACCATCCAAATCATACAATTTTATTTTTTTTAAAAAATGAATTATTAATAACATTTTCTATTTTTTCTTTCTCTAAACACAGACACACATATTAATTAATTAATTAATGGGGTGGTGACACTTTCTACACGCAATTGGGTAATGATTTGAGAAGAATATAATTTTCTTAGACGTTGAAAATTTATTTGACCAATGAGACATATTTCAAACCTAAAATAATTAATAATAATCCGTTGAATTACATGAGAAATTAATGATTTAAGGTAAGAACTTTGTTTGTCTGCAGCCACCCAACAATCAAATACTTTTTAAACAAAATTTGGTTGCCAACAATGTCAAAGATTTTGTGGGAGTGGTTAGATTGAGATCATTATACTATGATTACAAATATTATTCTTCTTTTTTACACCGACGATATAAAAAAATATATTATTAAATTACCTAAAAAAAATAATTGTATATAATCATTCATAATAAATTAAAAGGAATTAGTAACATTGAGAAATAAGGAATATAACCTAGTAAAGTAAGAACAATAATAAAATATATTATTATATTATCAGTGTATATAATATGAGAGTACGAAATATTGAAAAGTTCAACAGAAATTTCGATATGTTTTTTTTTATTATTTATATAAATTGTTATGCGTATGTTGGGTAAGATTTTGTGATATCATTTCTACCACCATCTTTGAATTAATATTTGTTGCCCTATTACGACCTCATTAAAAGTCAAATTAAAATGCTTACTAGGTATACATATTGTTGTCATTGATTTTTTGTACCTCTCGAGAGAATTTACGGGATAGTTTGACTTAAAATCGAGATATCTCAGGATTGTTTTCGTAGAATTAAAACTAAAGACTATAAAGTTAGATAATTTCTTTCATTTTTATCGATTTTTTAGCTAATACCTTCTATCCAATATGAAATAAATTTAAACTAGGATTAAGTTGAAAAATTATTGAATTCACCTAAATGTGATCGCTCCATACTTGTGGGGTTCTTTGTGTTTTAGTTGTTGAAGAAAAAAAATTATAATTAGTGGCTCATAATTATTGAGAAGGGGAAAAAGTAGAAGTTGGATTCACAAGACTTTTAGGAGATTTCACATGTCAAAATAACAAAAAAAAAAAAAAAAACAAAACATGCCTTGTTGATGAAGGAATTTGTTGAATATGGCAGTCTTTATCTTTTAGTAGTAGTACATATTTTTCTTTTTAGCAATAGTCATCAAAGTGGTGGCTTTGTATTTTCCAGTCATGATAGCAATTTCACATTCTTTTTTCTTTCTTTACTTTTTCAAATTGAACCAAATGAGAATGAAATAACTCAAATCAAGGATAAGTCAACTTCTTATTGTGGCACTTATTCTTAAATAAATAAATAAATAAATAAATAGAAAGGGACTAAGATTTGTTGATTCTTGGAAGGAGCAAAATGGTATAGTATAGTTGTATAAAAAAAAGAGAAAATAGTCACCACGCCAGAATTAATTGGACCACATAAAAGGGGAAGGGAATTCATTGTTTCTCCAAAAATATAAATTCTAAAAGTACCTAACTAATAGAAAGCAGTGAAAAAGTAAGTAACTTCGTTTATGTCCGATTCAAATTGTATCGTCAAATCTCGCTATAACAATATTTCATTCTATAACAAGGTTTATTTGTATATATGTAGACTATTCTATCGAGTTTTTGTTATTTCTCAACAATACAGAAGATTGTTTATGTAAAAAAAATATATCCAATGGAGGGCAAGCTAAACCAAAGATTAAATATCCAAAATTCTCAGTTAAAATACACAGCCAACATTACCAGAACTATTAAATTTTATAAGTGATGATTTATTTCCTAGCCTACTATATCATTACCTCCTATTCTAATAGCGACACAGGTGATACTGTTGAATGATATAGCAGATGAAATAATTACTAGCTGACAAGCAACAACACTAAATTACACTACAAAGCCCGCCTGTCCTACAGGCGCTAATTGCACCCTATTACACAATTTTGGCCTCAACGTCAACAACATCGAACCTGAGGACTCCTCAAAGTCCTTGAGGATATATATGAAGATGAAATATGAGCGCACCAGCAGGGTGCGATGAGAAAGCCTAATGACCAGTAGGCAAATCTTGAATAGTTTAGTTTCCAGAAGCTGGATCGTTTCTGAATTGCTGCTCTACCATTGGAGGGAGGAGAAGCGCAAGCCTGGTTTTGTATCTTGCAATGCGTCTAAGCCTTTCTTCCCTTAATCTGCAGATTTTCCAGAACAATGGGTCAATTATATTTATTCACCAGTAAAAAAGTCCTCAACCAATTTCCGATTACTCATCAAATACATATAGCCCTTCCCCTACCCTGGAGACAAAGGAAAGGAAGAGAGACAGGAAATAACTGCTTGAAGAATGGCTGTGGGATATAATGAAGATTAAACTAACGGCTATGAATCTCATCACAGTTCATTATCAGAGCATCAGATGCAGTATCTAGCTGTAGCTGGAATGAAGACCAGATCAGTTTGTCGGTCAGATCTCCTAATTTCTGGACTGAAGGAGGTTATTATCGAGATGGCCAATACCAGCCACACACAGATTTTGTGCAGCAGAATAATTGAATACAAGGTTTCTGTTGTTCAATCTCTTTCTTAAGGTGTCTAATTCTGCTAGCATCTCAAATTAAGGGTGCAGAAAGGGGAAGAGTTAACCACATGATTTGAGATGGGCCTAATACTTTTTTTCCTTTTCTATTTAGGTAAGTGTCAAATTTTTTATCCATTTATCAAAAGAAATTAGTCCCTAGTGAAATAACCTTGGGATTTTGGGTAAAAGAAAAGCATTAATATTAATGTCCTGCTACACTCGTGGTTTTCCCTGATCTTAACAAATACCAAATACCAAAGTGAAGCTATGGGCACATTTCCACCTTTGGGGCGTGTGTGTGTGTGTGTTTGGAAAGAGCTCTATCAACAAGGAAATAGTTATACCATTAATAACAAAAACCGAATACCAGAAAGTTTTTATTACCGTGATCTAATCCTTTTAGCACGCTTGACATGTCTCTGCAAAAGTTCTTTCGGAGATAAATGCTCAACAGATTCCCCAGCCTGCAAGCAAGTAAACAAAAAGAATCACTTGTTCAATTCTATAATTGAACACCAATTGCCATCTCTAACTACCCAACTACATTGAATAAGTAGGTACATCTCTACAGACTACATTCAAATCCAGGACATGTGAATCCTAGCACATAATTGCAGACCAGAAAATTAGAAATGACAAAGCAGTGAACTTGAGATATGGTTAAAGCAACACCCAGAATTATTATTTTTTCGAAAGAGATCAATATTTTGTGGTCATGCTGAGAGGAAAAATTCAGATCAAATTTGAAACAATTGAACTTGCTCAACCTTAAAACATATATATTATGTTACATACATATAAATTAATAGGGAGATGCAACAAAATTAATATGGAGCTCATGTGGAATGTAGTAGAATTTCTGAAGTCTTAAAACTTCACGAGAGGAGATACAAATGGATAAAGCCTCTTGGGACCCAACATCTCATCCTCTCTTAATTGATTGAGCTGCTCACATTAAAAGAAAACTTCCAACCTTCGATCAAAAAAAATATATCATGCACACCAACCAATCCGCTGGGAAGCCTATCCAGCTCAGGCATGGGTCCAAACCACGTTTAGTAGCTGGAATTCAGACATCTTCAGACTGTTACGCCCATGCCTTAACCACTAGGTCATCCTCTAGGGGTGACAGACATTCCTTTGATGAAAGTTAACAGCCAATAAAGGAACTCAAGGACTTCAATATAACATGAAACATACCATACTTCCATACTTGCAATTCAAAACATTGGAGCGTATTCAAAAGATTGGTTGGGGAAAAAATACTCCTCAGAAACAAAATATTGCATTCAACTTGGAACAATAAAAAAAATGTCCATATGCAAATAACACTTCATTATGTACAATTTTTTGAAATGTGGTGAATTTTATTTTATTTATACAAACCTTTACTTAATATAAAAGTTCAAAACCTTATTTTACCCTAAAAGTTGATAGGGATGGGAAATTCACCAATTTCAGTAGTAGCATAGATGAAAAACTGCAGTCCTACAATTAGATGGATGGTAAAGTAAAAAGTTCGAGAAAGTAACCATGGCATAGTACAAATCATTAAATCTTATACAAGACATCAATAACAGTCTGGTAAGTTCAATGATCAGCAAGCAGTAAATATGGTCGGTACTCCCGATTCTAGAGTGAATCAAACGTATAGGATAGATTCATATCCTTTCAAAAGATAGATTGTAGGATGGCAACAACAGTAACACTAAACAGAAATCAAGAAAGATTTGGATGGAAGTGAATTGATGCAGAAACGGAAGATTAGATGGGAAAATTGAAATTAAAAAATTACTAGAACGATTTGTCATGCAGTGAAGTGAGGATACCAAATGCAACCTATTAACACCTGCTGATTCAGGGCTTCTACAAGTGAGGACCCTGACAAATATATTTATTGTAGGTGGCATTCTTGCACCAAGAACACCTACTTTCTTCCCTCTCACCTCACCACTCCCTCCCTCAAATAAGGAATCTAAGAATGAAGTAAAAGATCCTGCCCCAATTATGATTAACATAAACATAAACCATGATTTACTAGTAAAATGAGTTCAATTCCCTCGCCCATAGCAATCATTCCCAATGTACTTTAGATTACAAGACAAACAACAATGGCTAAATTATTCCAAGCATCTAATCATTCTGGTACAATCACATTCAAACTTTCACTCACTAAGTAGATAAATTCAAGTGCTCACCTCTTCCTCTTCTTCTTTATCTCCCTCCTTTTTCACAGGAGATTCAGCATCTTGTGGAGCTAGTGCCAAGGGTCTAGGAAGAGATCTTACCCCATCCATGTATTGGGACTGCCAACGAAATGTAAAGCAAATTAACATTAAAGGGAATAAATGCTACTTAAACATAGAAAGTATTTCTTGCAGAATTTCAAAAACCACATTAAGAAACTCATCCAGCACCACAGTTGCATCATTTTTTCAAGAAAATTTAAATAATTAAGACAACAAATGCAAGACCAGGGAGGAGAATCAACGATAGAGAAGCAAGACGGAATCGTGATCTGAACTGGTTTGAGATCATAATCGGTTTCAATTTCATCAAATGCCCTCTCCTCTACCCTCTACTGTTCACAAAACTACCTTTTCCTCAAAATACTACTTCAAATAAAAAAGAAAAGAGAAAGGAACAAAAACAACTATAATCCTTAGTTAAGAACTTAAAAGGAACGAGATTTGGCTGCAACTACTTGAATTGGTACTAGTTTTGAAGAGCTGTGAGAGAGAACCATGATCCAAAACTGGTTTTGAACATTCAGATCAGATCAAAAATAAAGTAATATAACTTGAAATTATGTAGCTATACTATCTAAGCAGCATCAGGTAAATGTTTAAATTTTAATGAGAAACTTTTAAGAGCTCTGCCCTCAGGTATCCAAATAAACTCATTCAATTTTGAACATCTTATAAATTCTAAAGTTGCTAATACTTCCCTCGGTGCTCTAGCATTGACATGTTTCTCTTCAAACCTAATACTATTTTCACAATAATGCAAGGGAACTTACATTTTTCTTCGACATGGTCACAATAACAACAGAGCTAAGGTGACAAACTCTCAAGTAAATTTACAGTCGACGGAGATGGCATTAAACTACAAATCTCGAAATGCATATGTTGGAAAAGTAACAAGTAATAATTCTTAATTAACAATTCCATAAAGAGGTTCGTTATGTTTCCAAGTATAGTTAAGTCTTCAATGTTTTGTCATCTTGGAAGATGAGCAGTAGACTGGTTTTTTCTCTATGATTGTTATATTTCGGAAAGGGAAGTTTTCGTCCTTGACTTTCTATAAAATATATTAGGTAACATCACTTGAGGTCATCTACAGTAGGGTTGGCAAAATTAACCCATGAAAACTTGGCACACCCAATCCGTCCAAGTTTGGGCTGTTCATTGACCTGCCCATTTATTAGCTCAGTCGATCAAAACAAATTGGGTTGATATGTGTGGCCACCAAGTTGACCTATGAGAAATCTTATCAAAATAAAACTTTTTTTTGCATGTTATAATATATATTTTTTTTTATGACCGTGGTGTCTGGGCCAACTTGTCAGCACCTCGACTAATTCCATGGGACACCTGCCACCTCCCACCAGCAATAGGTAACTCTGTCCCCCAAGGCCTATTGCTGGTGGGAGGTGTCCCATGGAATTAATCAAGATGCGGACAATAACTGACAGTATCTGTCCACTTTTGACTGTATCTATCACCAAGCTCAGTTATTTTGTATACGAATTGAGCCTGAAACCTTAAGTCACTCAAGATACTGCCAAAAGAAAATTAATACTTCAAAAAGAAAGCACTAGAGCAATAAATAATGATTTCTAGTTGAGCAAACCTGAGTGTCATCTGGAAGCCCATTCCTCAACCACGAGCGACAGAGAGTGTAGAGAGAAGCATTATCAGAAATTCGGACCTACATCAGATAACAAAGGTAACTATCATGCAGTAAGAACATGTTTCTACAGAAAATATAGGGGATGCAAGGAAAGCACCTATACCAAAGCTAAGCAGTGAAATGTTAAAATGAGGTCATGCTAAACCAGAAAGACCCCAGTTTGCAGAAGAATTAATCAAAATTGCTTCGCAGATTGAACGCTCATCAACAAAGAAGAAATTGGGGAAAACTGATAAGAGAACCTAATGTTCTGTCAAGTCAAGGAAGTAGATGCTTTTTTTCTAGTTGCGGTTAAGCTGTACATAATTCATCTCAAGCAAACATCAACTTAATATAGAAGGGTGCACACTCTCGGGCAGATCTTATATACATTGTAAGAATGCAATCACCAGACATAAATAATAATCTCACCTCACCAGTAATGGGCTGTAAATCAAGAAAATAGATGACTAGTGTTACATTACATCTTAAATTATCTTGCCATCGCCCTTTGACAATAATACCACATAAGACAATGAAAAACCACCACCAACACAAATCAGAGAAATTTAAAATTGTAGTTACACATTTCCAAGTGAACAAAGTTTCTTATAATTTCATTGTAAAGGTACATTACATATCACACACACAAAAAAGAAGTTTTAAAGTTTGTTGGAGTGAAAGAACCAACAGTACAATCAATCAACTAACTTCTATCCCAAACTAGTTCAGTTTGGTAACCTATACCACAAATGCTTAAAGATAACCTATTCAGTGCCTAATTTCCAATACTAACATTTACAACTGAATTATACCTGTGCTGGATTGCAAAGGTGTGTGAAATTTAAAAGGGAGTCAAAACAATGTCATCTATCAGGGCCTTCTCCATAAAATTTAGATTTGGTAGCTAGAGAAAATATTATCTACACAACTTTATGAAATAGTAGTGACGAAATAGTTAGCAGATATGTCAAACTCCAACATGTTTTTCTTTTCTGCTTATTTTTTAGGGCAGGAAATGATTTAAAATGACTTTCATCTGTCAAAATGATGATCATATCAGGCATGAAATAAGACATGCAGTATTTCACAAATCAAACTAACCAGCAAAATAGGCACTTACCTTTCTGTCTCTGATTATAGCAAAAGTTTCATCCTTACTTCTGTCCCTACCGCAAGCAAAATATAGAGCTCTAAGAATTTCCATATAAAACATACAAGGGAAACAGGAAAACTAAGTAAAACCTATATTACCTCTTGTCTCTAAAACCATTACAATCTGAAAGGGAAGGCTGAGTAGAAGCAATCTGGAACACAGAAATGTAGCAAGCAGAATCAGGATACAAGGAAGGTAACAAAATTGTGTACAAAATAGATCTATGCAACACACTAAAAGAATGTAATTTCTCATTTGAAATTGCAGCACTGCATTACTGAGATAGGTCATTCAAGTAAATCTGCAGGACAATATTGCCACAAAGCATGAAAACAGTGAAAACAAGCTGGGGGAACACAAGGACTAAAGGGCTGTTTGGAGCAGCAAGAGAATAGTCGGTTAATAGAAAATAAACCAAGTTATTTTCGGAAAACAAGAAAATTCTCTTCCCAATACTTGCAAGCCTAGTCTGGGGGTTCATGTGCGAACCCTTTTTTATTCCCCTCTGCTTCCTTGTACTGATTATACGAATCGAGCCTCAAATTTGGGGGGTTATGTTGAAATTATGTTTTTCATTCACCCTACATTTATTTAAATTCCAAAACACATAACTAAAGAAGTTTAGCCGTTTAGAGAATATTTAAGAGTCTCCATATGTAAGGCACAGCAAATATTTTTTGAAGATTTCTTTCCAAGAGACAAAGCGAACACCAATCTTCTGAAATCAGATCCAGAGAAGCATTCGTTTCTCAAGTAGGAACGAAAAGGCAAAAAAAAAATTATTTCCAAAAAGGAAACAAAAACCGAAGGTTCTCAAATCAAGATACTACTTAAGGTAGGATGTATGCTATTCTTCCAATCCAATGCAAACACAGTCCACTTGACAAAATTAATTTTAAGAAATTCTCAAGCCACTTGCAAATTGGTCCCACATAGTTCAGTATAGCGAGGAATCCCAAGAGTTAACCACTTTTGGTAATCAGCACATACACATATATCCTCAGAACTTTTTTTGTGTCAATAATAACATACTTCCTCTTTCCCCACTGTCTTGGTTGTTGCTTGCTCCCTCCTTTTTTACTACTGAAAGATCAATTTGACCGATAAAATGAGATTTGACAAAACTCATGGGTATGGGAGACAGAACGTAAGAATAAGAATGTTACAAAAAAATTGTGAGCGTGCTACGTTGAGACTCATGAGTAGTCTTCATTCCTCTTCTCTCTCTTTCTTATTTATTGGAAAAGGGCGAAAAATGCTCCTAGACTATCGAAAAAGATCTAATTATACCCTTCATCCACCTATTTTGCTGAAAATACCCTTTGATTACCTTTTTGGCTCATTATACATTTATGACTAATGCTCAACGCTTATTTAAAAAAGTTTATTTAAATTCTGTGGAATTTTATTTTTGATCCAATTTTAAACTCTAACCCCAACTAAATAAATCCACCCACACAATTTTCTGACTTACTCAACCCAAACACTAACCCACACGAAAAAGGTAAAATTTGACCATAAAAATCATTCTCAACCATTTTTGCACAACTCACTGAGAATGTTGTTGTTGTTATTGAAACATGATAAAATACTTTTAGCTAATTTTGGGGATTTACTTCCCCACTTCAGATAATCAAAGGATTACTCTAAATAGCTTCTATGAGACACTGCCTCGTCCTAGACGAGAAAACAATACTCCCCCATCCCAATTTAAGTTTTTACTTTCCTTTTTGGCCTGTCCCAAAAGAGTCTCAATCTATATTTAGTAAGTTTTCCAATTCCGGCATTCTACATAGTAAGTTTAAGCCCTCAAGTTGTGAAGTACTACACACATATTTGATTTAAGACCACAAGATTTTAAAGACTTCATACATATTTAATTTAAGATCGCAAGATTCAAAAGACTCCTTTTGTTTCTTAAACTTCGTCCAAGTCAAACTAAGACACTTAGACTGGAACAGATGGAGTAGCATTTTCGGAACCAAATGGATCCATAGTCTTAATATGAATATTCAACAAATTACTCAATTAAACTATTTAACCGTGATGCGGGCCGTATACACCTCAATTAATCCATTGGACAACCCGTAACATCCCACAAACGACATGCCGAGCTATCCTACGCTCCAAGGTTGGAGCAGATGCACTTACATTGGATGTTGTAGTTGAATCTCCGGATTGTAATTCATATACTCAACTACTTAATCATCCCTTGAGACAAAATGAATTTGATGTGTCTCTAAACTGTAAAGTACATCGATTTCACGATTTTTAAATTATTTGTATTAGAAGTGTACATTTTTTTAAGGAGTTGTGTTTGCATAGTTGAATGTGGCCTTAAATTTTGGATTCTGACCTTGAGATTATCTCTCTAAAAAAAATTAACTTCAGGAGTTAGCACTGGGCTTCGGCCAGTTCTGGCCATTTTGATCTGTGGGCTGAGGTTTGAGATGCAAGGGAGCAGCTACAACCCCCCATGGAAGTGACAACACCAGCCCATGAGATTCATAAGTTAATACAGGGTTCATGCCTCCATTAAAGGACTACGCAGCTACAACCCCCATGGCAGTGACAACACCAGCCCATGAGATTCATAAGTTAATACAGGGTTCATGCCTCCATTAAAGGACTATGGTAAGGTGGTTCATCGCCTAGGGTCAGGTCAGCCCACTTGCCAGGTTAGCCACAAGCTTACTAACACACCTCATTGAAGAAGCCTGAAGATGGCTTTGAAATTCCAATAAGCTTGACAAGGTTATCAAAAAGGTACAGCCTATGGATTATGAACTACAACTCCTTTCAAGCTCAATGATACACCAAGGGTTTCTCGTTTCTCAACTAGGAAGGTGGCGTCCGCAGATCCCCTTCATCAACCCTCCTTGGTTGCTGCACATGGTCCCCTTTGATGTAATCAGTAGCCATGATAAACATGATGGCTCAAAGAAGAAAATCAGTTTCAACAGAAACTTAAGTGCAAAATGGGCAAATCTGGCAAGATGTGGTTTATCAGATCCAAATTCCTGAGTCCTAAATATAAGGGACAAGCATTTTTATAGGCGGGATGGTGATAGCATGTGAAATTTCTACTTTAAGCTCCCGTGGTTGACCTAAACATTGGAACTGGGTTAGCAGTTAAAAGTTGTGTTTCCTTATATGAAGTCCCCCGAGATCAGTTAGTTGCAACAAGACACCTGAGTGATATCACATCCCTATGAGCTCATTGTAATTCCCTAAAGATGCACTAGTCCGAGAATGATCACGAATAGAGAACTTGTTACTCTACTAATTCAAATATTTCCCTTTTTTCCTTGTTTCTTTCCTCTGTTTTTTCCTTCTTCTTTTAATTGCTTTAATAAATGCAACATGGTACTTATTGATTGCAGCAAAGAATACATAGTCAATATACTTTTTTTTAAAAAAAAATGAGTGGCTTTAATAAGTATAAGTGAATCACTGAACAAAAGCACCAATAGGGAAGAAACAAGTTACAATGACACACCTGGGAATTCACAAAACTCAAACCTATCATATAAGGAACGTTTGATAATCCACCCAAAATGAGGCTATTAATGATTTTGTAGATACATTAGAGGTAGACAAATTGTATACGACAGCTCAGAGTAGGAGTTTTTTGCAGAAATTCATGTGTAACTAGAGCTCTGTCGGAGGCTTGAATCTTTTAACACCCTCCATACAAGAAGCATGTTGATTCGTAATACCAAGAACACGTTTATCTAATAACATGCGAATTCAACCATCAATTATCAAGATAATTAAAGTGAGTTATTAAAATAATAAACAAAACCTTGTTATGCGAAGAACTGACTACTGGAAATCCCTTAACCGCACCAGGCAAGACACCACTCGAAGCCGCAGGACCAGCAGAATTGACAGTAGGAGACGATCCAAGAAGAGCGTGTTGTAAATGACTCGGTCTAACACCCGCAGACTGACCCGAACCCGGATCCATCTGATTCACCCCAAAAATTGGTCTAGACCCGAGGTGGCTAACAACTGGCCGATTCGGGTAATTACTAGGTTTGGACAAAAACCCGCGGCCGGAGGAAGCAACTGGGTAGAGAATGCTGTGGAGATGAGGTTGAGAATCGGGATTAGGAGGTTTTAGTGCTAATTGAGAGTAACCCGGATTGGATGAGGGCGGTAAGCGTTGGGTAGATGGAAAGTGAGAAGATTGGAGGGAAAAAGGGGGATGTGGTTGTGGGGTGGGTGGTCTTACAGGGTTAGAGAAAATTGGTCTTGTGGGTATACCGGTGGTTATAGCTGCATCGGCTGTGGCGGTGTTGGTGGCGGCGGTGGGCGGAGGATCCGGCGGAGCTGGTGGGGTAGAGAGTGCCATGCTTTGGTGTTGGCGGGGAAAACTTTTGGGTATTTTTATTAGGGGGAGAAGAAAGAGATTACTCACAATTTGATTTTGAATTGAAAGTCTTTATCACTTCGAAATTTAGCAACGGTGCGGAAAAAGTTTTTAACATTACAACTTTGACGAGAATACGACACCGTTTTTGTGTGATCCATATTATTGCATTTTGCACTTCAAGTCCCTTGTAACTTTTGTGGAAGTCATATTTACCTCCTAGAGTATGTATTTGGACTCATTAAGCCTTCTTTTGATTTAAAAAAGAAAATTAATTTTAATATATGTGATTTTTAGGATTTGATTAATTTAATTCACTTTTTGGACTGGAGTTGTAGTATTAGGTAAAAGCTTAAATGAATTTATTTATTTTTGCTGAATATTATAATGTATTAGAAAATTTTAGTTATTAATTTAATAATTAAAATGAGCTATAATTTTAATGATAAGTTTCGAAACAATAAAATTGAAGTTTGAATTTTGCATGTTATCACGTCGGGTAGGTTTGCTTAAAGAGACTAACTTGATCTCTACCAATAAAATTTGTTGAAATTATGATTTGAATATAATAAAATTTTAATTTTTTTGGCACATTATGTTTTACAAAGGAACAACAATAATAACAAAATCATTTTCAAAAGGTTCGAAAGAAAAGTAAGATTGTCATGTTAAAATGAAAATATTCGAGAAAAGAAAGAACTAATAGTAGAGATATTAAGGATAACTAAAGTAAAATAAATAATAGTACTAATAAAATTGATGCATGAGATAATGCTAGCATATTAATAATAATGTTGATAGCAAAACGGATAACAAAATTCAGGTTAGGACCTTATTCTACCACTTTACTATCGACTAGCAATCTACTAATCTCGCCATTCATGTCTTTCTATCTACGGTCATGTCATTGGTGATATATATTTATGTCACTTTGTGTTGAATTACCTCCATTCAATTCTTTCTCAATTTATCTTTACCTTTTCCTTAAAGCTATCATCGCTTTATACCTCTTCGCTAGGATATTTGTGCTCATCTTTTACACATGCTTAGATAATCTCATTCTCACTTCTCACATTTATCCATTGTGGCGAGAGTTTGTATATATTCGTTATTGCTCTTTTATCTTCTAAAATGTATGCACATCCATGTGAGCAATCTTATTCTTGCTATCCATATTTTTTAAACATGTGAATTTTTGACTAATCAATACTTCACTCAGTACAATGTAATCAGTCTAACAACGACTCCATAAAATTTATCTTTAAATCTCGATGATACTTTCTTATCATATGAAGTAAAACACATGAGGGAACCTCTATATCATTCACCACCTCCAATACAATGTGTGTCATTTTCTTCGTTCTTGAATTATAAACCCAAGATATGTATGATGTATATAGATTTATTAAATCTTAAGTGTCTATTTATATACATTTTAACATAAAATAATATAAATATCTATTAAAGCTAAGTTAAATGATACGATTAGGTATAGTTCCGACTTTTATATTTCATAAAATAAAATGAAGTATTGAATTTTACCTGAAAAAGGACTCGAATAAACGGAGGAAAAAAGAAGGCAAAGTTTTACTCTTTGCCACTTTACTCATCTCTCTGCCAACGCTATAATGATCTTCGTAGCTGGAGCTCCTTTATGTACAGATTCTTCTTCTTCATGTTCCCAGGTATCGTCATCCTCGTTTTTTTTTTTTTTTCAAATCCAACTTCAGGTTCAATTCTATTTTAATTAAGGGCTGAACTGCACCCACATAGTGCAGATGGTACAGTTAATCCCTTTTCTACTACAGATAACGTGTCTTCTGCAATGTATATGATTGATTTTAGTAATGGTGTTGCAGTTTAATCATAAAGACTCCACCTTTTTCCCTTTTGATTGGGTTAAATTTGTTCATCTGCGCTAAGTTGATAAATTATTATTTTTAAAATTCGTTTGTCCTTAGAATTGATGTGGTTAAATAGAGAGAAAATGATAAAAAGTGGTAAAAGAAAATTTTGATGAAGAAAAGTAGTAACAAATTTTATTAATGCTTGGGCAAAGAATGCCCCTATACAAGATGTGTACCAAAAGCAGAAAACCTTCAAAAAGTTATGGACTTTGGACTGTTTTGTACATTGGACCAAAGAGGGACTGCTTGGTTTGGACTGTAACATCTGAATTTGTCAGATCTTTTGTTCTAGACTTCTAGTTTGTTTGATCAGTTTTCATCAATTGCCATCACTGTGTAGTTATTGTGCAAAAACCTATTGTGATATTCGAGCTAATTTCTTTTCTCTGCATTACAAGGGATACAAAGTCTTCTTTTCTGTTTCTATCTAGCTACTTAATAAGAACATCTGATATGAACAGGGACATGACATCCTGACAGATTTGATGAAGCATCCTGTTCTGGTATCTGCATCGTCTTCATTTAATGACGTTTCAGAAAGGAAATTCTCTGTCTGTAAAGATTCTAGTCCTGGTATATCAAGACATAATAGATGGGTTTACATTTTCCAGAGAGAATATGCAACGGTGGATCCTGCACTTGTCGATGTATGTTCATGCTTTCTTTAATAATCCTACTGAAATGACTTCTGACATTGTTCCCCACCATTCTCCAATTTGTATTTCTTCTTTCTTTTGTCATAGTTCTAGACTTGCAGTTGCACGAGAGTCAATTTAAAGTAGTTTTTCTTGTCTCGTCTGTCTTTATCACCCACTTCTTGTGCCACAAATCATAATGTGTCTGATTTTTCTGCATAATACCTAGTCTGTCTAATAGTTAGAGGAGGTGTTTCCTATAAATATTATGTTAGCACTATAAAATTCGGCAAGGCTATGACTTAGCATTTTTTTGGAAGGCTGTGACTATCTAATGTACCCATTGCTGCATGAGAAAAAAATAAACTATGCTTGGAAAAAGAAAAGTAGTAGACCATAAATTAGTTGTAATAGTTGAGAGTGTCATTGCCTTGAGGGAATCAATGCAATTTGATGGTCAGATTTGATATAATGCGGAAGGGAAATTGAGTCCTCAATCTGCCTGATTGTAAAATGCACTATGTTATTCTATACCATGCACCATGCATATATTCTTAGTCTGAAACTTGGTACATGCAAAATATTTAGAATAATGGTTGTCATTTCTATCTTGGAACTGAAGTGTCCATTATGTTTACGGTTAGCTGATTCAAGTGTTTCGTGTTAGGACTTGTTGTTTTCCTTTTCAAGTATGTGGACTCTCTTCTAGACACTTTCCTGATCCTTTCTGATTGAAGTATCTTTATACCCAATACTGTGAGTGTGTAGCTATAAAGATTCATCTCCATTGTTGGTATGCTTCTGTCCAACCTCTTTTTGCTGGCCAATCTGTGCTCCATACTCATTCTTATCATTTTCAAAAACCTCTTTTTTATCATCTTGACATGCTTGTCATCTCGTGTGATGATATTCTAAAGATTTTCTCTTGTCATAATTAAGAGTTCTGTCAAGTTATTCTTCTTTTGGTTAGCATTTCTTTCGACTTTTATAGCAGAAGTTGGAGGGATGTGATTGATTGTTGGTCATGTGGTTTCTCTTGAATGTATTCCTCCTTCAGTTTGCTTCATAGTCATTCATGTAAAAACAATTCTAAGTCACTGAGAGTGGTTGCAGTTTCTGTTTGTATTTATGTTAGAGCAAATCTTTTGACCATTCCATTTCTCACACAATGCTGATCTACTACAGTACCTTAAAGATTGTTAGCATGTTTTTCAAAATTGTCCACTCTTTTCTGCTGTTCTAAAAGATCTCCTATGTTCTTGAACATAGGTGGTTGGGACGGATGAGGCAACAACTTGCGTGGGCCTTGTCATAAGGAACCAAAACAGTGGAATGTAAGAGGAACTATTTAGACAAAAATACATCACTAATTTCCATTCAGGTGTTCAAGTCTAACTATTGTGATTGTGACTTTGCTACAGGACATCTGTTGCTCACTTGGATTCACCAGATGTTGTTGATATTGGCCTGGCACAGATGTTGGCTTTTGTTGTCAATCAAAGCTCTGATGTCATGTTGGATGTATTCTTCTCTAATCTTTATGTTAAACAACATTAGCAACTAGCTTCTTTTTTGTTCTCTATTTTTTTTACTGTGGATGCCGACATTGGAAGTGTATAATATGCAGGTTCATCTAATTGGTGGTTTTGATGATGCCTCGCCTGAAGTCAGGCCAAGATCCTTTTTATTCTTTGATTTTCAAAAGAGATAGTGAGTCATTTAGAGGCTAGATAATGAAGCTGAATCTGTTGGACTTCTTGTGCAGCATGTTAATGGTAGTACAGAAAGTCAGGGAAAGTTGGAGGGCTATTCCTTTCCTTTGTGTAAGAAAATAGTTGACAGCCTGGCAAAGAGTAATATGAAGTTTCAGATTCACACACTCCATGTTCTTGGGCATAATACAAGACGAGATTCTGAAGGAACTGCATACCCCATCTTCACTGGTTTCCTGGTAAGGTGTATTTTGTATTTCACATTAGTTTATATCGTTCATTATCAACAAGGGAGGGAAAACTTAGTGGTAAAAGTCCTCCCCCCAATCTTAAGGTTTGGGATTTGAATCAATAATGATGAAAAGTAGGAAAGGACTGTCGCTATTCAATTCCTGGTTAGGGAATTGTCATTCCAGTACAGTAGTTACAATTCAACATTCCAAGTTGCAATACCACTTCTGAGCTACTAGATAAATCATATACATTTTCTGATTTTTTTTTCTGTAGACATAACTCGTGAGGTATCTCTAAGAAATCCGAGTTCCTTAGATGTACTGGTTAAAGCCTGTATCTAGACCTTGAGTGAAAGACAAGACAATTGTGTGAGACAGTTGCGAAATTCAATTCTTTTGGAGGAGCTAACTTTTTCGTTTTCTTACTTTTTAATGGAAGTTGTTCAGTAGTTAAATATTTTTTTATATTACTCTTATCCTAAAGTGATCTCCAGTTTTTGGAAAGGGAAGTCAACTTTTGACTTAGTGCCTATGACAACCAGACGTGGATTTTGAATTTGGACAGAACATAATATACATATTCCAGTTGGTGCCATTATTTGAAATTAATAGGAAGCCGTGGAACAGTGGAAGCATGTTTTGATATCCATTATGTGAAACTGAATAAGATAAAAGAAGAATAGAGCTTGAACCATAGATAAAAGATCTGGATAGTTTTTCTTGTTCTACATTAATTGGACAGGTTGCTCTAGTTAATTACTTAATTCTACGAACTGAGAGTGAGAGATGGGGTTATTCATGGTGAACCTTAAGGAAATATGAGAACCACCTGGAACTTCTTACTGACTGCTAACCCAGGTGAGAGACAAACAATAGCCAGTTGGAAAATGCCAAATAAGACCATATTTAGTTGCAAATATAGCTTAAATGTCAAAGTTACCTATTCAAAAAAATATTGCTTAAATGTCTGTGCTGGTGAAGATCAGCGTTCATCTCACTTTGACTAATCATAGTAGTGTGACATCATTTTTCATTGAGGGAGGGGAACTCATTTATTACGTGTTCGACTCATTAACTCACAATTGACCTGCTGACTAAACATTCCAACAGATGTTGATTGATTTGTATTACATCACTCTAGGAACATAAGACTTTTGGATTCTACTTTGAATAAATGAACTGTTGACTTTTGGTACACCAATTCTATGGCTATCATATCAATTGGATTCTTGAAACCAAATGGCCATCTGCAGGGTGAGATGAATTGGTTGAAGTTGAGCTCCTTGCTTGTGTTTTTCTTTTGGCTTTGTATATCTATTGGTGTTTGATGCTCACCGTTAAATCTGTAATCAGCAATCAATCTGTTTGACATTCCTGTCATTTGGCACAACTGTAAATAACGTCTGTTATCTAATGAACTGGAGATTGGCGGTGTATCTATCTTAGATGAATTACATGCTTAAATTAACAAATTTGCAGTGAAGTAACAAGTGTGAGGTTGCATTTTACTTGTTATCCTACTTTCTGTCTTTGACGTGATTCTGCTTAGTATTAGGGAAACGTGGGAGCAGACAAAGAGATTGCAGACTTAGGCCAGTAAGGCTCATTGTTCAAATTGGGTCCTCAGATGTATATAACAGAAACTCTTGATCCTTAATTCTGGATGGATGCCAATCTAGTGGTTGGTATTCATGATGCATGAAAGGGAGAGAATTGCGACTACTTACATTGGTTTTAAAATGCACACACGTATAGATGGAAAGTAAATATTAGTTACCGTGTCCAGGAGAAAGAGGTATTGGGTTTTCATTTCATTTCTTAATGGTACGGTTGAACACAGGCAGGCTATTATGTTTTACCTACCCAATCTCTGTGTGCCTCAATCAACAGAAACGATTTGTTGAAGCAGAATTTTCTCAGTATTCTACAGATCTTCTTGGTTAAAGATTCTTAATTCTTTTTTTTTTTCAAATTCATTTGCTCAGGCGGAAACTGCCACTGGGTCTATTATCCCGGCAAACTTTGATGCAACAACAAGATGTCCCGACGAGGTTGTTAGGAGAATACGAGTGACTGCATCTTTTGAGGACCCAAGTTGGAAAGGAAGATTACTTGAGACATATAATACTCAGACTGATCAATTCGTGATTGCTCCATGCACTTGGTAAAACTGCTTACTTTGGAATTCTTACTAACTCCTTTTGGCATTACCTCGGGGTGTTTATATATCTTATCGTGTGCTAACTTGAACTAACTTCATTGGGAAAAAAAAAAGAGATACGAATTAACTATCAACTTATAGAACCTAGGTAATTGGAACAATTCGTATTAAAAAAGAAACGTTGCCATCAAATCCACGATCTCTTGGTTACACACTTTTTTGTTTTTGCTTTGCCACTTGAGCTAGGCCTCTTTGTTATTTTTTGAACTCATCTCCTAATGGACTCCATTTTTTATAGGGGCATGCGCAAAATGCATATTGCCTTCATGCTACAGAATTTATCTGACCAGGAAATCCTTCTTACATGTTCCACCTCTCCTTCTGCTGAGGCTCCAGATTTCGTGGATAACCAAAGAAGGTACTACAGCATTTCCACAATTACGACACTTCAATCCCTTTCCAGGATCACGGATTTGTCAGCGTGCCAGCCACGTGAGACATCATTTTAACAAATTCTTTCTACAGGCAGTGGGGCTATTTAATCCAACACCCAGATTGGAGGGAAACATTCCCTTTCAAAAAGCCACGTATATTTCAAAGGACAGAAGATAAGAGTTGGGTGAGGCTTCAAGCAAAATCTAGCAGCTCATCTTATCCATACGCTGATTAAGGCTGTTTCGTTCAAGGGACCAGCTTGGGGGAAAGGGAAGTTGGCGCGTGTTTTATGGTAAGTACTAATGTTTCTCTTAAGGCTGTGTGGTACAACTGAAAAGGGGTAAAAGTGCGTTAACTTTCCAAATTCCTTCCATTTTTACTTGGATTAAAAAGCTCAAGGGTGATATTTCCCCTCTTCAACTATTGCAGGTTAAATCAGTTTGTCTGAATCGCCTTGTTTCTGTGGAGAAGTGCAGGAGTCAGAACACACCTAAAACTTAGCTTTTAAATGTTGTGTTGACAAATAAAAGCTTGAAAAATGATGAGGCAAATCCTTTATTAGATTAGCCTAGGACATTGCTTGACAGGATAAAGGTAATAGTGACTTGTGTTCACATGTTATATTGATGAGCCAAAACTTGAAATGATTTGGCAATTTTTTCTGTCTTATTATTTGTTCGATACAATAATTGATTTTCAGATAGTATCATGCGACTTGGCAAATCCAGAACTAAAAGGGAGGAAGGACCACAATCGTAAAGCGAGTTTCGAATAATCAAACTGTTTAACTTCACAAAATAGTTTCATAATTCAAACATATATTTGGAAACTGTAGTAACTTGATTTTCCCAAACAGTAGAGGGGGAAAATATTCATCATGGTTAGGTGCTAAAAAGAGATATAAAAAGGATTGTACTGAGCACTTTTGACATTTCTCAATTTTGAAGCCCAATTATTCTAAAGCGGCAGTAACAAGATCCTATCTACGGACTCACATAATAGAAGCGTTTTCCAGTCACCAATATACAGATATGACATACCTGGGCAACCCTCATCCTAAACGGATATATATTACACTAACACAGAACAGACAGTATCCTTTCAACGTTTATCCTTGTACTATCTCCTATTATAAGCAAGCAATATTTTTGCTAATACACTGTATGAATGCCATGAAATCAAGTCAATGGCTTCTGCAACTCACTGGACCCATGAGCAAAATGGCATTTCTCTCCAAATGTGCACAAACCTTTTGAAAAATTCGCACACATCTTTGTTTTAAGTGGGCCAGGAGGACCTCGAGAAAATGGGGCAGCATTCTTCAGCCCGCCTGTAGGTGTACTGATATTCGATATGAGCTCCCTCACCATGGCTCTCGCCTGATTAATCTGATCAAAGGTTCCTTGGAGTTCAACATTTCTTTTGTTACTGTCCGTTTCGTGCTCCCTTATAAAGAGCTTGACACCAGTAACCCAACATATGTGTTTTGAGTTCACACCACTCTTCCCTATGATGTTTCCAGCAAGAGATGCATCTACACTAATGGTAGTTGTTGCAGATGCTCCAAAGTTTGTAGCAGCTAGACCAGGTTGGGATGGTTCAAGGTAACCTGAGAACCCACTCGGAGGACCTTGGGCTTGGAAATCATCGTACGCTGGACGCACTTGCTTCCCAATCTCCATCTCGCCATGAGCAAAGTGGCACCTATCACCAAACCTGCACCCTTCTGCAGTGTTGAACTTGCTGCAGAACTTCGATTTCATAGCTGGGCCAGGACCATCACTAAAAGATGCACTGTTCCTTCCAAATGGAGGTGCTGGGTTTGAACCCATGTTTGATAGCTGGCTCATAGCAGTGTAGCCAGGAACATAATGAAGAAAGTGACATCCCGCCCCAAATGAGCATCCAGAAGTGCTACACCACATCAAGAAAATGAATGTTAGTGTATGCGCCGCAACCAAAGAAACAGGCAAATGGAGCCAAGAAAAGAGAACACACTGGGATGAATATTGTTAAACGCTAGCATTGTTTGAACAAACACTACCTACTATTACTTACATAGAGTGGTTACTATATACATATATCATGGCACTAGAAAGAAAATATTACTATCTGAAATAAGATTACCACCTTTAAAAAAACCTGTCTATTCAACATGAACTTACTTGTGACTGCAAGAGATGATTGAAAACTAATATACCAAGTAATAGTGCTAAAAATATTTTTCACTAAACAATGACCATATGAATATCAAATGAGCTTGTTCCATAATTGTATGGCATGACGCACGAGAAACCAACACCAGAATCATTAATCTGGATGCCAGGTAAATCAGCTCATAGATCAAATGCTTTCTGATTACTTGAAATTGGAAAGAGAAGGTACACGAGGAACTTTAGCCTGAACTAAATAGATAGATTTACCGGGTTCATTCTTCATCTACATTGAATTCTTGATGCTAAACTGTTCCATCTCAAAACATAAATCAGATCTATTAACCACAACTCACGAAGGCGAGTTAAAATTACAATTTCAAATGATGAATAGTCTAAAACACACACACAAAAAAAAGAAGTTATCATGCTTCCAGGTTTGCATGTTTGGCATATACGTAACATTTAAGAAATGTTTGATGATAATTATTATATATGGTACAATAGCAGCAATGATGACGTCGACCACACCATAACCTCAAAAATAGTTGAGGTAAGGTTGTCTATGTGACTTTTATATCAATTCCATAAAGAACAAGTTTATTTCAATACTTAAGATAACTAACGGTTTGTAACACAAGAGGTTCTAAACATAATACATTTGTCCAACATTGACATGCAGTTTTGTAAATATGTGACCTAATTAAGTTTAATAAAAATAATGTTCCCCATATTGGAATGATATAAGTAATGGTATTTACCAGACAAAAGTTCAGCTTACCTACATCCGTTGACCATTAAACCCTACTCATTTCATATAGAATCCATATCTACAACGACAATATTTCTTCTTCTTTTTTTGATAAAGTTAACATTATAACGACAGTATCTCTTTTGTCCATATACCATTTAAGAACTTTTCAGTTAGCAGTATTAGCTGGCTACGAAAAGAAAGTTTTAGTTTGATCTTCTTGTCGTTATTGAAGAAGTTGGATTTTTAATGCTTGTATTGTACGATAAAGAACAGTTAGACAAAACACTACAATCTTAGTATGAGATGTGGTCAGCACTTACTTGGTTTTGTAATGTGCACTTGTTTTGGTATTAGTAAAATTGATCAGTTCAACCAACAATACAAAACATACAATCACTTATTAATTAAAAATAAGGAAAACAATTGTACTAAGTTCATATACCACCCCCAGAATCCCAGATGTATTCATGACTTCCAGTACTGTCAGTGTAGTTGGCTACCAGACAGTTATGGTTCTATTAGAGAACATTGTCACTAATTTAGTCCAGTAGCTAAAACATAGAATGTCACAGCACAGGCATACTAGCTATGGGGACTTAGAGAATACAGTAATAAAGATTAGGTTTAACAGAAATTATATAGAAAATATGGGAAGTTTGACGAGTATCAATTTCAGGCTCTATTCGCACACATCCACACTCAACCTCAAACTTGAAAAACATCTTCCCACGACATATCTTAGATGAACAATGCTTGATCCAACACTTCGGCTTGGACATTTATCAAGGGTATAGAAATTTTCTATAGGGAACCTGTGAGTAAATACAGCTGATTGACAGGAGACGCAGAGGTAAAGAGTGCTTATTTCTTTCCCCTTTCCTATCTTTTTATTTTTATGAGCGAGAAATAGTCTAGGGCCAACCGTTAAGACCAACAGCAGCCTTCGGAACTAGGGGATAACAGGCCCTCCCCTCTACCCTTCTCCACTTGAATAGCATGTTTAGTTTGCAGGCACAAGGCTCAAACCTGTGACCTAAATCACAACTCACAAGTCCCTCAATTTTTGCTACTTGAACTAAACTCTGGGGCTTCGTTTTTACATTCATGATGACATGATATGTAGTGCTCCAACAACATCTGGATTTTTCTTTTACCATAACAAGCTTGTTATTCCAAATTTTATGGTTCAAGCATTACAAAACATTATAACATAAATGAATCAAATTGAGAAACACTTGTTTTTAATAGATGAAGCATGAAACCTGTAAAACTTCATGCATGGCTTTGATTTGCTTCCTACACCAGTCGTAAAGGATTCTGATTCTGTTACAAAAGATTAAATATTTCTCTTTAGTTCATAATTTCCGGTGACATTAGCAATTACCAATATATTTAATAGATCCAACTATTCACAGTTTCACATAGTACAATGCTGCAAATAACCCAATTTTAGTCCAAAATCACCTCACCTTTACTGTAACATGAAACAACTCCGAAAACTATAAAGATGATCACTTTTATGAAAAACTCGTCGCTTTTACAACAAAAAGGCGTAAAATTCGAGAAAATGAAGTAGACGTAGAAAGAAAAAACTAACCATCTCTTGATTTCTTCATGCCTCCACTGCTACCGAAAGCGCCGCCACCTCTTCTCTTCCTCCCAAACTCCATTATCGGCCGTTACAGAGTGAAATTGAAGCAGATAAATACACACAAAAAATGAAAGAATTTAACCAAAACAAAAGCACTGAAAAATGCTAGGGTTTTGGTTTGGGCAGAGAGAATTAGGCGATTAAAGTTTTGAGATTCAAAATTTTGCAGCTTTAGATCCGCACCTGAATGTGTAAATCCTTGTATTTGTAATTGTTCCTTCACTGACACCTAATAAAACAAATTGTAATTAGTGAACTACATGTATTACTAATGACTATTGACAAGAATTAATCATATGTAATTAAATACTCCCTCCATTTCAAAATTAATAAATTAGTAATTCAATGAAGATTTACCAAGTAAATTAAATACCATTTTCCAAATTATTATTAAAATATAAATAATTCAAAATATTTATTTTTATTAATGTGAACGATTTATTCTCTTGAAATTATGACTTAAAAATATAAATGCAAAAAATAACTTGAATTTTAAACAATTCATTTATTTTAAACTACAAAAAAAAGTCTAATAAATCACTTATTTTCAAACAAAGGAAGTATGTTTTTTGATATATTTGTATTGTTGTTTTAGTGTATCAGATAATTTATCTTAAGTCGTGTTTATTTGTATATAATAGCCTTTGTTATAAACTTATAATATCATAGTGCAATACGTATTAAATAGGAAATTTAACCAAATAAAATAAATAAATAATACATATCTAACACCTCTCATTAGCTATTTCATATCTCAACTAATATTAATATCAATGAAATACATATTAGTTATATTGATATTATTCTAATTTATGAACTGATTTGATATACATTAAAAATAATATGTTCTCCAAAAAATCTAAGTTATACATAATTAAATTGTTTAAAGAGTTATTTGATACTAAGACAAATTATGACTAGATTAATAATGTAAAAGATATCACAATGCCAAAAATAAGAGAATCCCAAAATGAATGATTGATAGTAAGCAGTAAAGGTCTAAAAGATTTGATGATTTGACAAATACCTATTTTAGAATTAAATTGGAGTATAACCTGAGAAGTGAATAAAATAATTATAATTTGATAAAATAATTTTTCTATTTATTTTTATTTGTTATATTTTTCGTTATAAAATATCAAATAAATTATACATGTTACTATGATATTTATGTATAGGATAAACGTAGTGTAAATCTGTGCAAATTAGATTAAAAGACAAACGGTATTAATTAATAGAATAGCTAAATAACACTTGACGACAAATTAATTTGACAAAGTGGTTGAAGCTCAAAATTACTCCAAATAATAGCAAATTTTATATATAAATCATGTAATATGATATTAAAGACTAACGATATTACTTCATAAATAGTTAAATAGAACTCAACAACAAATTAACACTCGATAAAACTATATACACAAATAGTTGCAAATTTTGTATATAAATCATGCAACATTTTCCATGTAAGGACATGCCAAAATATATGATAAAATTTGTTTTGCTAATCAAAAATCTACTATTTCTAACTTGTCAAGTAACTCATGTCAGCTACTATGTATTATGAGAGTCATTAGTCTCAACTTAATTTTTATTCTTTATGTTCAGTATTATTTGTTATTTTATTGTATTTGATCACTTAAATTCTCTTAACATCCTCACTTACAAATTCAATTGCCTTTTTTAGGGCAAATAGTGATATCAATTAATATATAAGTTTTAATAATTATACAATATAATTTAAAATAAATAATTAATATTAAAATTAGAATACTTTAAAATTAAATAGAGGGAGTAACAAATACTCGCCTCTTCTTCTTTTCTGATTGTATGTGAATGTTGTTGAAATTGCACATTATGCTCATATATATTTGATAAAATGCATAAAAATATTAAGTGCATCCGTGCTATTGAAATTATTTTTTTATTATGCTGTTTATTAAAAAATAAATTCATCTTTAAGGATAATTTATCTACGTACTTCATTTGTTTTAAAATAAGTATCGTTTTAATCCTTATTACTCTTTGATATATTATTTGAATGTTTGATACATCACAAATGATACATTACATAATAGAGAATTGGAGGTATGCATCCGTTGAAGGATGGGATGAATGTATCCTAGAGAGAACTTCTGTAATTTTTTAAATAATAAATTTTTTTAGAGATTATGAGATCTTAAGTCGTGTATTTATGCAATTTTTTCTAGAATAAATACTTCGTCCGTCCACTATTATTTGTCATGATTTCTATTTTTAGAGTTAAATTATAAGAACTTTGACTAATATTTTAAGATATATTTTGTCATCATAATGATAATAATTTTTTTTTACAATTTATAATATTTTTTATATAGTTTTTGAATATCTAAATTTTTTGTTTAAATATCGATGAATGCGGTTTAATTTAAGTTTAAGAATTAGTTAAATTAATTTTTAAAAATTACAACGACAAATAAAAGTGGACGAAGAATATGATATAACATTTTCTTTTTTAAAAAAGGTATATCTACGTAATCCTTTCTAGAAAAGAGGTCATATGTTATCACTTTAGCATTAGCCTGGCCCACAAACATTAGTTAAACTTTCAGCCCAACCTAACAAAACTAACAGCCAAACCCTCTATGTGTTTCTTATGAGATTTTTGTGTATCAAACATACGCTCATTCTGAATTAAAAAAATTATTCAAATGTCAATTTATTTATAATTAGTTAACTAACATTTTGTTTGGATCATTGTTATCCATTGTTTCATAATGTATTGTATTGTATTGTACTCTATTGTACTGTATTGTATGGTAGATACAATGTTTGGCTATATTGTATTGTTTGTTGTTGTTTAGTAACATTTTAATTGTATGGTCTGATTGTATTGTACTGTATTATAATTTATAAATTTACTTAAATATCATTAATTATTTTAGGGTAGGAGTTTGACTAGATTTAAATAATTAAGGTAGAGGGTAAAATAGTATTTTAAAATATTATGTAAAGATATAATTGAAAAAAGAAATTAAGTAACAATGGGAACACACCAAATTAGTTGTTCCATAAAATAGGGGTTTCCATTGTTACGTAACAACTAAAATTTAACAATAAAGTACAATACATTTTAAGTAACAATCAAAACAAATATTGTATGTATAATAACAATACAATAAAATATAATGAATAACAATGATCCAAACATAGTGTAAGAGCTCACTTGGTAAAAGAAATAAAGAAAAATTGATTTGTAACTAATTTTTGAATGAACTTATTGCACCTTTGATTCAAACACAATTGTAGGGTAACTTATTTCGAAATTGTAGTACTTTTTCTATTTTAAAAAAAGAATGGACCTAGTTTGATTTGGTAAGGAGTTTAAGAAAATAAATAAGATTTTTTCAATCTTGTGATCATAAATGAAACAGTTAAACTTATGTTAAATTTATCAAAATGTCCTTTAATCTTGTGACATTACAAATGTTATATCAAAAACTGAATTAAAGTGTTGCCTATAAAGAGAAAAAAGGTCTTTTTTTAAAATTAAAAAAAAAACTAAAAGGAAAAACTGTCATTTTTTAAAACCGATAAGATATTATGCTTATTCTACATTGAAAGTGTAATAACAATTCAGAGATAAATTATTTGTGTATACCCTTTTTTAAAGAAGTTATATTAGAGTATGTAATCCTCTCTAGAACAAAAATCTCCTAATTTGATCACTTTAGCATTAGCCCGGCCCACAAACATTGGTTAGACTTTCAGCCCAACCCAACAAAACTAACCACCAATCCCTTTGTGTGTAATCCGTAAGTCTTTTTTCTTCCTCAAAAGTGAGATCTGTCTAAGAATAATAGAAAAGGTATATATCATCGAATCGAATCTTAAAGAATATGCTTTCTTACGAGATTTTTGTGACAAACAAATATATGTTCATTAGTCATTAATATATTAAATTTTTATAATTAATTATGGACTTATTTGATACGAGAAACAAAAAACATAAACTTATTTGTTCAAATATCATTCTAGTATTATTTTATTTCAATGAAATAATAATTTTGAAATAACTTATTCCTAATTAATTATAAAATAAAATTAAAATGAAGTGATATGAGTTATGTGTGATGCTTCTTTAAAAGAAATGGCAAGAGCCTCCATTAAAGCTCTACGACATTTCTCAAAGGAGAATTCATCTTTGCAAAAATAATGAAAGCTTCATTGAAACTTCGAGAAAATCAAAACCCAATTGTGGAAGTCAAAATCCCATTAAACACATTAGGTTTTCTATTGAAACTAGCAGTAATGATGTCAAACACAAAGATTTATGTATGAGTTTCAGTACCTTTTTCCAATCCGGTCCGGTTCTGAAGCTGTTTTACCGGCTCAATGAGTAACCGGCCTTTCGGTTTGGTTGTCAAAACCAGAGCCGGATCTCTTGGTTCTCCTATTGAAGCACCCATGACCATGAGTGCGGAGTTAAATTTTCTAGGTAATGGAAACCTAGCTTTTTCCTTCACTTTAAACCTCAATTGGGTGATTTTTCAATCCGGAGTTCCGTTAATTCAATCAAAATCCAAAACAACGAATTACAGAGCAACAATATTGTCCCTAAGGATGAGAGCGGGAAAGTGACCTGGGCTAATTTGTTTGCGGCGGAGGGGTTATTAGGTGGGGAAGTACACGCGAGAACGGTGTTCCCGATAGTGGATAAGGTGGTGGGGAAGGTAGGATGGAGTTTGAAGTTTCCGGCGACGGGGACTGATTTTCCGATGGGGAAAATGCCGTACATGACGGTTAGCACATTGGCAATCGAACACGTCAGCAAGGATAAGGCGGGGATAGTTCGAAATTCGCGGGGGGATGATGGTGATGACTTGGCTGGGGCGTGTTTGGCAGTGAAGAAAGAGCTGGATAATTTGGAGTCGGAGAAAGAGTCTCTGTGGAAGGAACTACAGGAGATGAAATCGGAGATGTCGCCGGGAAGTTAGTACCGGCCTCCGGTGGTAGATTGATGACGAGATTGAGAAGAATAATAGAGAGAGTGAGAAGTAGAAAAGCGTGGTAGCAGTGGAGAGATTAAGAAGAATTGTGCAGTTAATACTCTGTGATTAATGCCTTGTAATTATGTGTTTAAATAACAACTAGTTAATAAATGATCAGTCGCACAGTATACCATCATTTTATTATGAGCTGTAAATTTGTGGCAATCACGATTTATATTAATTGTTATGTTAAATCTTAGAATGAAAGACACAAAATGTTTTTCCTATCAAGCTTACTGCGTCGTGGTTAAGAAAAATAATACTCCCATCTAGAACCGTTAATATAGGCTAGCCTTATTTAGTCGGTCTGATCTAATCCGAGATTTAATAGAGCTGGATTATGATTTTTGAAGTCCATTTGAAAAAAAAAATTTAGCTCGGCCAGCTCGGCCTTAATAAGTCTGTTGATTTGTGAGGCTTGAAAAATATCGGTAGGACCGCTCCGTGGGTCGATAAAAAATAATTTAAAAATATAATATATAATGTCAAAATTTAAAACTAAAGAGAGTTAAACTCAAAACAATTACGTTAATATTTCTATTTAAATATTTATACTTTTACTTGAAAAAAAACTTAATAAATATTATAAAGGTAATTTTATTTGTGCATTTGATTAAAAATTAGTAACATTAACATCATGTAATATTGTTTTATTGATATTTATGATAATATTTTTAAATTATAATTTATAATTTAATTTAATAATTCTAAAAATAATATAATTTTAATATTAAGTGGTCTGTAGCCAACATACTTGTGAGTTGGGTTGGCCATTTTCTAGCCCACACTAAAAATGGGCTAGCCCGACCTGACCCGCAAATGTCGAAGCCTATATGGGTTAGCCCGGATGGGGTGGGTTAGCCCATATTGACAGTTCTACTTCCTCCGTTTCAAAAAGAATAACCCTATTTCTTTTTGAGTTTATTAAAAAAAGAATGACCCCTTTCCTTTTTTTTGCAACACTTTAACTTTAACTTTAACTTTTCATGTGGCATGTTTAAGACTAAAGATTAAAAGACATTTTAGTACATCTGACACAACTTTAATTTAGAACCATAAAATTAAAAAATCTTTTTTTTTAAATTCTATTCCAAGTCAAACTATTTGATTTTTTTTAAAACGGAGAGAGTGAAAGTTATAATGAGTTTAGGAAAAAATAAATAAATAAACTAAAGTTTAGGAGAAAAACAAGTTAGTAAGTGTACATACTAGTTATGGTTGAAACTTAAATCCTACCTATAGCTATTTACAACATCAAAGGATTGTTTTAAGGATGAAAACCTCTAATTTTCTTTGAGCCTAAATATTTTTAATAGTCTATATTAAAAAAATAGGGATAACAAATGAATGGAGATTTTAAATTATGTAGGGTAGAGAGGGTTTAAAGCTATTTAAGGTGAGGCAACTGGCAAGTATAGAGTTGATTAAAAATAAGGAAAAATTATATGAATTAATATATTTTTGAAAATAATTTTTGGTTTTAGCAAAAAAATTTATTTATTATTATTTATAGCAATATTGTGATAAATCTGTAATATGTATTTAAAATGAATTATGTATGCAATATATTCGAATTATAATTGTTTTTGAGATATATTATGTTTGTTTGATAAAAAATTGTCACATTGTACTATAAGTGTATTAAAATGTGTGATAAATATATTATCTATCATTAAAACTTGTATTATATTTGAATAATAAATTTATCTTTGTAATATGTATTAAACTTGTATTATGAATGAATTAAAAATGATCAAGTGAAAAAAAATGTTATTGCTATAAATTGTAAATATTTTTTTATTATAGTATATTTATGTAAGTTTTCCTTAAAACAATTGTTTTAACAAATTGATGCATGATGGCTGGAGGAGATAGTATTTTCCTTTGTGTAATAACCGACTTGGTAGAAATTTCCTCAACAAGGGGTTTGTCTTCTTTGGATCGATCTTGTTGTATTAGGTTTGTCTAGTATGAGTTATCTTTTTAATGTGATTCGAAATTCGAAATTATTACTTAGAAGCAGGATTTACCTTGTGAACGCTCAAAAAAATAATAGGAATGACTGATTTTCTTGTGACAGAAAAAAAATAAAAAACTCTATTTATTAATAGTATAATATCTCTAATTTTTTTTATGGGCTAAAAGAAAACAAAGGCAGACTAAACGCAGATTCACATTTCGTTTCCTCAAACAGGGCCTGGACTAAGTTTAACATTCCCAAAATAAATGTGGGTAATTCACGAGAATCACTTTGGAAAAGTACATATTTTAAAGGAAAAATTAAGTGAGTAAGCAAATTTATATAACGTATTTAATCACTCAATATTGCTATAATTTACTATAATTATCATTCGAGACTAATATTATACATTAATTATGTAGGTTGACTTCGAGTTTATATAATTAGTCACGTTTGTATATGTATAATTCGCCAAATATACAAATACATATGTATAATATACAATTATCTAATCGATATACATATCGAATTCACCTCTCTGATATAAATCTGATATATTTTTTTAATTTTGCGATTAAAAGTTAATATATTATTTTTGTGGTTTAGCTGATATTCATCTTTTCTCTCTTGAAATTGTTGAATTTGAGTTTTAGGGTAAAAAATATTTGCCCAACGAAATTTAGATTATAATAAAAAATACACACAAATGTTTATTAAGAGAACAGTAAGAGACAATAGTTAAAATCATGAATTTGAGTGATAAAAATTGAAAATCATCTCAAAATAAGAGTTATTCTTAGAGAAAAATAGTAATTGATGTTCAACTTTCGATCCCGTATATTTTGTAGATAAAACTTTAAGTTTAATAAATTTTACGTTATAAATGATAATTTCGACGATAAACCTTAAAGGTTTTCTAAGGCTAATAAAAACTAAAAATTTTAAAATCACTCATTTTCAAGAGTATCGAGGCGAACGAGGGGAAATAAAAGTGAAAAGAAAAAGAGTGATTGTATTTTTCTATATTTTATTTGTAAATGAATGTTGTGGAGCCTATTTTCCACTGTCTTTCCTCGAATAAGGGAGGAAAAAGGAGCTGGCAAAAGGTCACTCACACTGCCTTTAGTGTCCCACAAAAACTCCCATATTACATATATTATCAACAATATTTATAATTTTAGATTTATGTTTGATTAGAGATCATGGTTCAAATTTTGAATTCTCCAAAAAAAGTATAATTGAGGGATTCAAAATTGTGATTTCCATTATCACTAACATTTATTCATAACAGGAACATGGATATATGCTAATACGGCTAAGGAGTTACGATATCTTGCGTATGAATTGTAGTTTGCTTATTTGATAAGATCGTATCAGAATTGAAATAATTTTAATAGTTTTTCGACAACATGTTTTATGTTTAGAAAAAAAATATTTAACTTCCTATCACTCTAATCAATATCATAATTTTGAAGCATAATCATTTCATATTGTATATTCGAACAGAGCCAAGAGAAAATTAATTTAGTAGAGAAAAAAGATTATTTCATAATTCAAAATTCAACTTTTAAGTGAAATACTAATTAATATAAAAAAAAAAAGTATCAAAAATTAACTAGAGACAAATGAGTGGGGTATTATTATTATTATTATTATTATTATTATTATTATTATTTTGACTAAGTATATCTAAATAAATTTGCATATTATTACATGCCAAAAAATGTTCAGATATATTACAAAGAAAAAGCCAAAAAAATCATGTTCAGTGATCATCGCATGATCCTACGTAGCTGTAATTGATAGTTTCATTATAGTTAACGTGTTTTTGTGATTAGTCCATTTATTAAACTTTAAAACATAATAAAACTGAAAGAAGGGTTAATATCACTTCTAATCCTTCAAATTATGACTTTAGTCCTTAATGATATTTTCTTAAGCATGTGTTTCGTCTTTTTAAGAATGTGCGGTTTTGATTCTATTACTTGTGAATATTTATAATTTTTACTATGTTTAAAAGCATTTTTAATCACTTTATTATATATATATATATATGTGTTATGTAAAGTTTGCGGTGGAAACTATTATTTATTATAATTTTAGTAGATTTTTATGTATAAATTTACACTCCAGATTAGGAGTATTACTATTTATGAGGATTTGTTATTATTTATTAGTCAATTCAAATCAAGTTAAAATTATGTCTAGCTTTGACTTTTTCAAACCCAGTTTTTTTCAAATTGTAGCAAAAGTAAGTTGTTTAACCCATGACGTTAAAGGTGATATACGTAAATACTAAATACAGTCTTTTTATATTTTAAAATAAACACTTCGTAATATTTCTATTATATAAAAAAGTAAAGTGACGGGACGATCAAGGTAAAAATGTAATTTTATACTTATAAAAATATATTCATAAAGATAGGAAAAGAAATAAATAATTCTAGAAACATCTCTTTGTATATGAAAGTAAATGATGATCAAGGGTAAAAATGTAATTTTATACTTACAAAAATCTACCAAGAATAATAAGAAGAAACTAAATAGTTCTAGAAACCTCTTTGATTAATGTTATTTCTATCAACACATTTTGTTTTAACTTCATTATTTTTATGAGTTTCGTTACTCTATCTAATTATTATTTTAATTAATTCCTAATATTTTTATATTGATTATGCTTATTAAAAAGGCCTACTTTAACATAAAATTTCATACTATAGTTAATTATTTTCACCTTTATTTAGACTCTAAGTAATGTACCTGGAAAAAAACAAGTATGATAAAATTTATAATATATATTAGATTTAAATTTAAGAATAAATAAAATTAATATCAATATTTTTAAAATAATATTTTTAAAAAATATTAAAAAGTAACTTTACAAATAAATGAATAGGATGATATATTTGTATTTAAAGTGAACTAAAAAGTAGTTATTCATTAAGATATATAATTAAATTTGTACTTTTACTTGATTTCAAACATATTAATCTAAATATGTGTTTGATTTAAAAAGTTGAGGACAACCTACCGTAATATGATCATTTCATATATATTTTATTTTAAAAACTATAAATTGTATTTTTAAACTTCATTAAAATCTTTTTTTTTTTTCAAGTGGTAAATTTCCTCCACAAGTTATATGACTTTTCTAAAAACTATAAATTATAAGTCTGCGACACAAATAAATATACATTATCTCATTTCATTCACTCCTACTTCTCTCCCCTCTCATGTCTTAAACCAATAAATTTTTCGTCCTTTATTTTTCATTTGTATCCTAAATGTTATACACTCTTGTGTAGATCTCTTATTAGGAAAATCAGTAATGCAGTCCTTAATGATAAGTTATCTCCTTTGCTGTGGAATTTTCAGTTTCCGAATGTTTAGCAATGAGGATGTTACTATTGGTTCCTGGATGTTTGCGATGAATGTTAATCATGAGAATAAAAGTAATGGGTGGGTTTAGTTAAAATGGGTGGGTTTTAAATTATTTTAAATAATTAGATTACAACCAATGGTTGAGTGCCACATCATTAAAAATTATTATTTTATTATTTTTAATTTTGGTCTGTTAATGAAGGGTAAATTTGGACCCAAAGGTGGATGTGAAGGGTATTTGGGGGCCAATAGGTGGATGGAGGGTAATTGTGTACCATTTTCAATATTTCGAGGATATTTTAGACCCTTTTCCATAAAAGATAATGAAAGATCAAATCATTAGAAGAAAGAGAGCGAATAAAATATTGAAGTGAATATAAATACATGCTTTTTTTGACAGTGATTTTTATTGGACAATAATTTTTATTGGATAGTGTAATTTTTCAAACTATCTAGAGACTTAGTGATTTAACTTTAGAGAACATTTTAGTTATAAAAAAATGTATTGCTTAAGGTACAACAAACACGAGACGGCGGCTAAAACTCGTTGTTTTTGCGACGGACACCAGACATGACATCATCACGCCAACACTCCATAGTAACAAAATCAATTGCCGGAAAAATCATTTCAGGTGATATGACCGATGAAGATCAAACAAAAGCCAGAAATGTAATTAAGGCGTGGATGAGAGCGTGGAGTATTAGTGCAGTGATTAGGAGAGAATATTGGTGCATTTTATTTTAAAACAAAATCGAAAAAAGGGGAAGATGCGTACTCATATGGGTGGATATTATGTTATTTGGGTAGGTTTAATTTAATGTGGGTGAATTTTTTGATAATGGATAAAAACTTAATAAAAATTAGGTCAATGATTTAGATTGTGATATGTGTCCCGTCGTTAGTTAAAAGGGTATATATGCCTCAAAATTTGGATGGTAAGGGCATCAACATCCTAAAAATATAATAAAGAATTTTACATATCATTTACGATAACTCAGAACTATATTTGTCGTTTTATCCATTATTATATTTGATCACGTGTCTCTTTCACACAATGATTGAGCGAAGCTTTCAATTTTTCACAATCAGTTTTCTGTAAATATGAAAGACTAATATCTTTACCACGTAATTTTTAATTTTTTATTATATATTTGTATCTTTTTAATTTTGGAATATCATGTCAAAATCATTCGTAAATATAATTTTGACTTGGATCTTGTTCGTCGTTTAATTTTGTTCGATATTTTTTCTTCAATTGATTCTATCGTAATAGTAAATCATAAAAAATCGACTATAAACTAACTGATATATAGTTAATATCTAAAGAACTTGATTTGATAATATCAATATTGCTATAAACAATTTTATTAAGTTGAATCAAGTAATAATTAAAATAAAAATAGTATAACATCTGTTAAGAAATTATAATTTTAAATTTTAAACATGGTTTCTAGATATTTGATTTTACGAGGAAACAAACAAATATATTTAGAAAATATGTTTACATTTTTTGATGAGTAAAAACGGCAATGTAGTCGCATAACCTCATAATTAACATTCTAAAATATAATTCAATGAATGTCAATACTTCAACAAGTAATTTATAGAAAGTATCTGGTCTTTCTGTTTCATTTTATATGTCACATTTTTATTTTACACTTGTATTAAGAAATTATTTATTTTACTTTTTTATTTTTATTTAATATTTTCTTAAGTCAACTTTATAATAAATGGTGATTACATTTTCAAGATTAATTTAAGTAGTCTATCAAAAATATAATAGGCAAAATATAGTAATTTATAAATAAATTTTCTAAAATGACAAGTATTATGATTTATCTATTTTTTAAAAAGAATGACATATAAAATGAACACAGAAAGTATTAAAATTATAACGACAATCTCGTAGTTTGTGTTAGTGTACCTTAAGGTACCATGAGGAACCAAAATGGATGGATGAGGTTAACGTAATATAATTGTAGTTAACGTGAAATTTTTTAAAAATGAAAATCAAGGTGTTAATTATGTTAGTTAATCGCTTTTATATTACCTTGTGCATACATTTGACGTTTTTTTTAAATTTTTTTCTTTAAATATATATTTTCTACATTTTTACTCGATAAATAAATTAAAATTTGAAAATAATTAAGACTCCTTAAAAGATAAATACACAAAGGAAAAAGGTTCAAATATGCCACTAAACTTTTAGAAAAAACTCATTTATGTCATTAGTTAAAAGTTTGGCTCGTTTATGTCATTATCGTTAAAAAAAGGCTCATTCATGCCATTATTTTTAAACGTTTGTTTTGCGAAATCATTTTTTACACGTAACCAATTATAATTCGGCCACGTCATCAATTTTTTTAATAAAAAAATAAAAAAGATAATTCAATATTTATTCAGAATTATGATTTTTCTTAATTAAAAAAATTGATGACTGTGTCCAAATTATAATTGGCCACGTATCAAAAATGGTTTTGTAAAATCACCGTTAAAAAATAATGGCATGAATGAGCCTTTTCTTTAACGTAGTGATATAAACGAGCCAAACTTTTAACTGATGACATAAATGAGTCTTTTCTGAAAATTCGATGACATATTTGAGCCTTTTCCCTATACGAAACATATGACGTAAGAACGATTCGTCCATTATATTTATTAAAAATACATAAAATTAATGTATAAATATGAGTTAATTGACTTCAATTAGTGAATCCTTTTTTTTTTTATAGCAAGTGTTAGTTATTTTGCTATGACAATTCCTTGGGTAATTTTTTGACGTTTATCTTCAAAGCTCTCTTTTCAAAACATAATTTTCTTTTTATATATACAGTCTTACTCAAATAATATAATAGATTTCGCCATGATCTATTCTGTCAAAAAAATAATATTACTATTTGCTTTTAGTGAATTTGCCGTACAAATAATAATAATAATAATAATAATAATAATAATAATAATAATAATTATTTCAATATTTCTTCATAGGAGGGTACATGGTCTGGCTGGTTTAATTTTTTCAAATATTAAATCAAATTATTTGTATCGGATTTTTAAATCTATAAACCAAATCAAATCAATAAAATTTGAATTTTTCAACCTCGGGATTTTTCGATTTTTTTCGAATTGTTCCACTAAAGTATTCATACAAACATATAATTTAGTAGTACTTCAAATATTTTTTCAGTCCTATTATAATACAACTAACTAAGCCGTTTCTTAAGAATATAATACAAACAACGTATGATTAATGACACTAAAATATCCAACAAAAATATAATAATAATGAAATCGCTCAAAATAAATATTACAAATTAACAAGTCATAATGAAAATGATCATAATTTAAAAGTACTAAAATCATGCTAAAATAAGTTTAATAAGTTTAGTTATATGACTAAATATTAAAGGAAGTTAAAATTATATTATGCATTTTAATTGTCTAAAATGCAAGACCAAAGAACAAATTTTCAGTATTATTGTCATTTTAGAGTTAAATTAATTTTCTTTTTGCATTAGTATTAATTTGATTTTGATTTAAGTTCTTTTATGATAATCAATATTTTTGGACTATAATCTTTAATTCTTCATAGAACCATTCAAAATTCTATGTTTCAAACTTAAAATAATATATTAAAAGATAAAAATTATAAAAAAGTATAAAAAAATATTTAAAGATTATATCAAAGTACATATTTTTATGTATAATTTTTTTTAAAAAATTATATATATTATGTCGGGTTGGTTTGGTCTCAGGTTGTTTTTTTTAGTTAAAACCAACCAACTCAAATATAATCAGATTTTTTTAACATCAAACCAAGTCAAACCAACCACTCTCGATTTACGATTTGATTTTCTACACTCCTATTTCTTCATATTTATTGTTTGATGAGAAAATGCTAATGTAGTCATATAATCCTCAGGAATAATTGAGTGGGTCAATATTTTGAAATTTATTTATGGTTAATTTGTAAATTTCTACCGTCTCAATATAATTTTTATTTATAGTCTTGTAATTGAAAATTATTGTAATAATTATGTTAGCTACTCATTTTGATATTATACCCAACTCATGCTTTTAGCGTTGATGTTGGAGCTTAGTTCTCCTTTATATATCGAAAGAGACAGAACATAATTATTTTATTTCTTTGTTATTTATATTATATATTAATATAAGAATTTTCGGTGGATTTTTTTTTTTTACCATTCAAAATATATCATATAATTTTATTATGACGAAGTCACCCATATGATATGCAAAAATTACTTTTTACCAATTTTCTTGAAATAAATGCCAACATAAATACAGCAGTCCAAGGTTAGAAGCGATGAGTATGGTCTTTAAAATTGGGGATGTAGTCCAATTAAAGCACAAGATTAATATATTTATTCTATTTTAATTTTATACTAAGTTTAAAATAATTATTCAAAATTCATGGAGAGTGTTTCGTTTTTTCTTTCCATATTTGTTCTTTCTTTTGTAGAAGTTTGATACCCCTTTATTCAATATATAACTAAAATTTTGATTTTTTTTTATTGAAAATAACCAAATTATATAAAATTTAAGATGAGTATTTAATTTTCTTTTTTCATATTTTCCCTTTCCTTTAATGAGTTTAATATTTTTAGAAGATAAAAGTTATATATATTTTTTCACTAAGGGAAATAGTGAAAATATTTAAATTATATCTTTGAATATTTTTCTTAATAATTGTGCATTGTGCAATACCTCATAAATTCAATTAATATGGAACAGCTGGAGTATTTATAAGAGATAAATTACACTAACACAAAGTTATAATTATAATTTTATAAAGAACAATAGTGAAAACAATGATTTAAATTATATTCTTAAATATTTTTCTTAATAAATGTTCATGAGCTTAAACAAGTTACATATTTATAGTTAAAGAATGAAAGAACCATTTTTAAAAATGAATCAAAATAGGACAAAATAAATTATTACTCTAATTTATTCCATGACAAAAAAAAAAAGAAAAAGATTTAGTATTATTTTATTATTAAAATTTATCTAAACGATAAATAAAGCGCGAAAGTAGTAAAACCAATTCCGCAAGTCGCACGTGCTACCCGCTTCCGCTACAATTTGAAGGAAAGGTCAAATGAGGAATTCATCTAAAATTAAAGGGCAAAATGGTCAATTTAATAGATCAAATTGCTTGCTTCAGATCAAGGCCCATGGCTTACTACACCTATAAATGCCCAAATGCCTCAATTTGCATACCCATTCAAAACCCACAACACAAAAAACTCAAAACACATACTAAAAAGATAAAATTAAAGACGGGTATCTAAAATTAATCAAGACGAAAACTAAAAACCTAACAAAAAAAATAAAAATAAAAATACCTAATCAAACCCTAGGCTTAATTACCTGTAATTTTAATTTATAACTCCCATTTTTCGTATGTTTATGTTGTTATATATATGTGTGTGCGTCTATGTGTAAAGGAACATAGAATGGAAAAAGACTCAGCAGCAGCTACAACGACGACGAAGAAGACGATATGGAGTACATGGGAAGAGCTTCTGTTAGCGTTTGCTGTGAAAAGGCATGGGCTAAAGGACTGGGAATCTGTAGCCATGGAACTACAAAATCGTGTATCGTTACCGGCTTTATTGACCGCTCAAATTTGTAAGGAGAAATACAGGGACCTCCGCCGCCGCTTCATGAATAGCTATAACAATAGTTATGATGAAAAAATCATAGAACAGGATGTAGATGGAAATGGAGATGTAACGATTCCTTGGATTGAGGAGTTGAGAAAACTACGGGTTGCTGAGCTTCAACAAGAGGTTCAACGCTACGATCTTTCGATCCAGTAAAATCTCTCTGTTTCCTTTTTTTTTTTTTTTGATTTTTTTTAATTTTGATTTTTTCGGTTGTATGTGAATTTTTTTTACGTGGAAAAAAAAATTCAGTAATTGGATCTGAGAGATTTTGATCTGTGATGTGATATGAACAGGTCGTTGGAGTTGAAAGTGAAAAAAATGGAGGAAGAGAGAGAACAGAGTTTGAAGGCGCAGAGTTTAGACGATGGCCAGAAACCAGATCTGGAGGATGTAAAGGAAGAGAGATCGCAAAACGACAAAAACAGCGGTGCTGATGTTAAGCCGGAGGATTCCACCGGGAAGCCTGGGTCCAGCGAGGAGTCAGACCGCGAAAACCGGTCATTTAACGAGTCTAATTCGACGGAGAACAGAGAAACCGGTGTTAAAAATGAACCGGAACCGGTCGAGATCGGTGAAGACAAACCGGTTCAGGAGATTAAACCGGTCAGTGAAGAGGACTCGTATAACGATAGCAGTTCAGATAGACAAGAGGAAAAGAAAGCCCGTCGGGACTCAGGCGATTTACGTGATACAGTGAGCGGGTCTAAGGAAGAGACTAGGGAAAACAGTGACGTGCAGAGCACGGCAACTTTAACGAAGAGAAAACGGCAGCGCGGTGGCGATGGTGGTAGAAGCGGCGGAGATGCGGCAGAAATGGGTTCTCCAGCCGTTGGAATTAAAAGGGATGGTGCGGCGAAATCAGAGCCGTTAGTTGAGTTTTTAGATGTTATCAGGTCGCATAAGCGCGGCTCTGTATTCAAGCGCCGGCTAGACAGCCAGGTAATGCTTCTCTACATCGCATTTTCGAATTGGTTGGCCTACAACTATTTTGCTGATCAATTTTTGGTCGTTTGGACCATTTAAAAAATTTACAAAAATCCATTAACAAAATGGGTAAATAATTTACCAACAAATATTACGGGTGTGATTCGTTTGTATTAAAAAATTACATGCAAAAATTGATTAAAAAATGAAAATAAAAACCTTATATATTATTTATAGGTAAAAGAGAAAAGTGGATAAAACAAAACGGGTTAGTGGCTTCAATATGTGACGTGTACTCATTTGTTGCCTAATATTTATTCTTTTCATAAAATTATTATTCACCAATTTCATGTTTAGATTTTTATCGTTAAAAGTAAAAAAATCAATTAATCAATAATTGGACTCGTTTCTCATATGAATTCTATACATGTGACAGTCGGGGAAAACTTGTTGATTATTCCTACTAAAAATGAAAGAAAATAGGAGTTTTTCTAATCTCCCATGCAAAAGAGGAAATATTATTTTATTTTTAAATAGGCTACCTAAATAAAACTGTAGATTTATAAGTTTTAGTAATATGGATTTTATTTTATTTTATGTGTCATGATAACATTAATGTGAGGCTATTTTTGTCTTACAAATTGGTGAGTTCTATGTTTGTTGACTCAAAATTTTTCAATTTAATATTTACTAATTACTATGCTTGTAACAGTATGCATTTATTTTATTAAGAGTTAATTTAGAAGTGTAAAGTAATTTAGGATAGGGTGATAATAGGTACTCCCGAACAAATGAATTTTGAAGGAAAATGGGACCCACTAACAAGGATGCCTAGTATGCATTTTTGCCGCAGTGCGTTGGAGCCACTAGAACTTAATCTTAAGATTACTTTAAAAAATAAGAAAAAAAAATCACTTTTATGGATCAGGTGAATACCGTGGGTCAGCCCACGAATATTATAAGGGGCCTTTAAAATGATATACAGAAGCCCAATACATACTCTCACTGTCGTTCCCTTGGAAATGATATCCTACCAACTTATATTTTGAAATAGAAAATAATAATAATACTGTAGTTAATTATTAAACCAAATCTCTATTCTTTTCATTATTTGTTCTTGCTTCTTTATTTGTGGTTTAAATTTTTGACATGCCCTTTTTTTAAAATTTTATGAAATATTATGTTTAATTGCAATATTGAGATTACATAGTTCAAGTTTAAAAGTTTTACGTGTTCATGAAAAAATGGATATCGTGAAACAAGTCTGTTAATAATGTTATCCTTAGATTTCAAAAAGTTCTTTGGAATTAAGCTAGAAGTTGATAGTATTCTATAGGTCCATAATTTGTCCACTATATTATATTAACAAAATATGTCCACTTTAAAAATTACAGTGATTTTTCAATTTTGATCTTTGTTCTTAACTCAAGTAATTTTTCTGTGTCTTTCCCTAAATATTGAATTTTTTTTGTATTTAAATAATAATTTTATTTTTTGCTTTTTAAAATTGTGTCAAGTTAATATAAAATCAGTAATTAGGATGGAGGATATTTTAGACATTTTATTATAATTTGTGTTGGGAAAACGAGGAGTGTGAAAGACATTGTTTTGTTGTTATCTTATTTTTTCCAAGAGATGAAATGCTATTTACTAACGAGCGCGTTATTTAGGTCAACCCTACCCCACTTTCTTTTGCGTAGCGTTGGGAAATATATATATAGAAGAAAAAAAAAATACTATTTTTAAATCGTTGTTTTGCCAACTTCAATGTATTTCCCTTCTCTTCCTGTCGAACGAATGGAATTTATGCCACACCTACGCACGCTAGCTATCATCTTTCATTAATTCCAATTCTGTTTTTCTTTTTTTAATTAACAAAATGAATTAAAGTTGTAAGCTGACTTTTTTTCATGCAGAAAACGGACAAGTACAAGAGTATGATCCGACAACATATGGATCTTGAAACGGTTCAAGCCCGGATTGACGACGGATCCTATTGCTCTTGTCCATCCAAATTCTACTTGGACCTTCTACTCATCTTCAACAATGCCATCGTCTACTTCGCTAAGTCATCCTCAGAGACAACTGCAGCGAACGAACTACGTGGGATTGTAATGGAAGAATTAAAAAAGGCCAGAACCCAGTCGAAGGATCTATCACCATTTAAGATCCAACCCAAGCCCGAATTGGAGAGATCCGATTCCTTGCTTGCAAAACACAAGTCTACTGTTCCTATAGTAGTCTGTCGCAAGAGAAGCTCCATTTCAGCAAAAGCAGCAGCTTCTTCTGGTACTAACAAGACAGAAAAACCAGCTGATAGTAAACCTCCTCTGAACCCAAAGCCACCTGCGGTAAAATCTTCTTCGAATGAAGAAGAGAGTTCAATCAAGCTTGGGGTGAAAGAAAAGCCAGTGACTGGAGTAAGAAGTATGAGGAGAAGCAGCAAAGGACGTTCGAATAATAATAATAATAATAATGCTTCACAATCCAACAGCAACCAAAACACGAATGCTAAGCAAAGCAATAGTAGCGGGGAGAAAAAGGAAGAGGTGAAACCGGAGAAGAAGAAAGAAGAGAGCAAAAAACGAGGAGCTGCAGCGGACTTCTTGAAGAGGATAAAGAAGAATTCTCCTACGAAAGGAGCATTGGTGGAAGCGCTGAAGAATAATCCTCCAGAGGAGGTTGTTGTTGTTAAAGGTAAAAATAGTAAGGATCAGCAAAAGAAAAAAGTTGATGAACGGAGAGAAGCTCCAGTGAGGCGAAGTGGAGGCGGTGGAGGCAGTGGTGCTAGCAAGGATGAAGGTAGTCCGTCGAAGAGGAGCGTAGGTCGACCACCAAAGAGAGGTGGTAGAGAAGTAGTTGTGCAGGAAAAACGTGGAAGGGAAAATAGTGAAAAAGATGATTCAACGAAACGGCCAAAGAAACGGTCAAGGAGGTAAAATTATGATGGATTTAGGAGGAATTTAGTCTCATTTTGCAGTGTATATTTTTACATCTTGTATTTTTTAGTGTCAGGTTTTGATTTTGGGAATATTACATGTTAGAATTAGTTCACATCTTTTGCTTCTGTAACATGTTATTGGTGTTTGTACCTTTTCCTTGTTACAGTGAAATTTTCTTTTTCTCAATTAGTTTTATGCTATTTCAACCATGCCATTGGTCACCAAAGATTAATTTAAAGTTGTAGGAGAAATAAAAGGAAGAAACTAAAGAGAAAAAAGATTTAATTGAACATGTTTGTATGGAGCTGTTGATTTTTTACATACCTGTATTATTCTTTTTCCAGCTCAAAAAATATACTATAGATAATATTTTTCTCCGTTCAATAATATAATTATCCACCTATATTTAGTTCCTAATATATTGCTATCATTGATTTTCTTGATTACATTTTTCAAGACATTATGCTTATTATATTCAAAAAGTAATATAATAACATTATCATTCTATTAATAATTTCTTAAAAAATGTGTAAATTCAATAGCGACAAGTATTATTGGACACAAAGAAAATACTTTGTTCCCTCCACTTAAATTATGCGAGGTAATTTAATCCGACATAAAATTTAAGAAAATCGACTTGAAATTTATAGTCTAAATAAAGTCATATATGTTTGTGTGACTATAAATCACTTCGCTAAAGGTCAAGAAACAAATTGATATTATAGGGTAAATTTCTAAACAAGAGTGATTATTTAGTTTGATAAAATGTACAAGAGTAAATGTTAAATATGATATATCAGTAATATTTGTATAATTATACTTATATTATTTCATATACACTAATTGATTTAATATATAACATATCTTGTATAATTTTCATTAAAATATATTTGTTCATAAAATATCCTTCATGTTTTTTTCTTTGTATATTTTCTTTTACAAAGTTATTTGCTAAAATATTACAACAGAATTTAGTTTTTAAAATGTCATCAACTCTTTTTTTCCCCAAAAAATAACAATAATTGTTAGTATTGCCTCAAGAGTATTTTTGAGGAATGTTGCCAATGAGTTTCTTTTTCCAACCAAACGTATCGTCCATTTTGAGGAAAGTTGGCAAAGCTTTACCAATTTGTGCATATATTGCTGGCAAAGTTTTAGATTTGATGAAGGAGCTTTGACCTAAGTTTTGAGAATAGTATCACTTTATGGTGGAAAAATATTGGAAAATGTTTTGAGGATAGTTTTGTCATAAGTTAATTTAACAAGTGTTAAATTTTTTTGATATCTAGAGATAATGATATCAAAAATACATATCTTAATATGCAATAGAATGTATAACTAATACTCAAAAAAGTGTAAAAGATAAGGTACTAGTACTACTGATACATATAGCTAATGCATATATTATTTTTACTAATACACTCTATCAGACTATTTCTAAAGGTAAAATTGTCATTTTAAGATCAATAGTTATTGAATGTAGACATGTTTAATTCTTTCACACCAACTAGAAAAAAAAATTAGTCATATAAATTAGGATAGAGAAAGTAATAACAATATATTCAGTTATCATAAGTTCATAACCTTCTATTTAAGGTCACGATCTCGATAAGCTAAAGTTATATCATGTCTTTTCTAATCATTTCATCTGAATACTTTTTCACCTACCTTCACAATATTCAACTTTTTTCATCCACACACGAAATTATCCGTGTATTTTCTTTATCCTGAATATCTTCATTTTTAATTTAATTTTTTTCATCTCAATATATTCATTTCCGCAACTTTCAGTAAGTGGAGTATATGGCCGCATAAACAGATGAAAATAGTGGAAGTAGGCTCGCTTGTACTTCTTTTGTTATTTAACGATATAATGTGTCGATCGATATCTCTATGTCAGAAAATCATGCTAGAATAAAAATTATTCTTTTTATGTATATATATTATATATTGAAACTCTTGACTTTTACACAATTTATTTCTTAATATTTAGATATTCCTTAGATAAAATTCTAGTTCCGCTACTATATATATATATATATATATATATATAATATATATATATATATATATATATATATATATATATATATTATATATATATATATGTTACGTCCGCTTTTGAACTTGATATATTGCCTATTAAAAAAAAATAATTGAAAGAGTAAATTTATTATAAACTAATGTAGTTAGCAAATAAGATATTATGGCACATCGCATTTTTTTTTAATTAAGTATAGCTAATGTAGTTAGCAAAATAATTTTATTTTGGATAAACGTCTAGGACTCAAATCCTTACCAAAAACTTAAATCATTACAAATTAAATACTTATCTACTAAACTATTGCTAGAGCAATGATATTACTTTATGAAATCGTTTACAAATTGATAGATCTTTTTTTAAAAAAATTTAAAAACCATTTATAATCATCCCTTTTCAAATTTAAGATTTATAGTGTATCCAACCGACAGAATTAGTTGAGTGAATAATTAAGATTTGTTTTATAGCACAATATATCCTTTGCAAACAAGCGTCTGAAGAATTAATAATTAGACGGCTATTAATGATTTGATATTTTATTCGTTTTAATTTATTTATCTTATTATTTTATTTTAGTATATTTATAAATAATATCTATTTCTTTTATTAATTTTTTAATTTCAATTGTTCATGTACATGGTATTTATATATTTGATTATCTTTAATTTATAAATTACAAAATTTTAAATCTTTTTACTTTTCTAAATGTCATGTTAAAGTCAGAATAAGATAAATAATCATGATTTTTATCGGTGTTATTAAGATATCAAAGTGATTTGTCTAGTCATAACATGACAATAAACTTTATTTGCAGGTCTTGTTTAATTACGAGTTGGGAACCAAAATAAGCCACAAAAATATAAAAGTAACCAAAATAAGCCACTATTTTAGTAAGTAACTAAAATAAACTTAGTGAAAGAAAAAGTTCCACTATATCCAATAGTTTAAACGTTTTCCGTTAGTTTCATAACGTTTATTTTTAATATATAACGGAACTTTTTCTTAAACTTTATAAAGTGTAATTTTTTCTTCCACTTCATAAAGTGGAACTTTTTATTCCACTTTATAAAGTGGAACTTTTTATTACACTTTATAAGAAGAATATTTTTCACGTCTTGAAGAAGCTTTTACAATGTTGTCATATAAATTATATTGATTTGATATGTCATTAAAACAGAAAAAAATATTTCATTATGTATTTTTATTATTTTATTCTGAAAAATCTATTTAAAGACGTTTATGCATAGTTGATAGCACCTACAACATAAAGTCTTCTATATTTGTTTATTTCAATCTAAAAAAAATATCTTCTACACCTAAAGTTAAAGTTTCAATTTATTGGGATGGCGAAATTATACATGACGGAAATACCATTTATTATAATTGTCCTCCCAAAAACAATGCTAAATATTCAATAAATGTCAGATATCATAAATTTATTTCATCAATTTATAAAAGAATGGGTATAAACAGTACGATTATAATTTGATTATCGCCGAAAAATACCCTACTTCATTTTTATCACAAGGACAAGTAAATTTTAGAGAGTGAATTATATATAATGACTATATAGATCAAATCAAGTCAACAGTACTTGGAATCTATGTTAGGAAGGAGCCTAAGATTAGTCAACAACGTTCTCCTTTATCGGTCGATGTTCATCCCTAATTAGAAAATCATAATAGCATTGATGGATTTCCGATAACTCAATCTATTGATTTTCCTAAAATGACTCATTTATCAAAATACTCTTACCAGCCGATATGATTTTGATTTAAACAAAACTATCAATGATAGTGATCGGTAATGCTCAATTATTATATTTCAATTATTGTTTGTTGATTTTGTCAATTATTTATTAATTTATATTATTTATTACTCTTACTATTATATATTTTGTAGCGGTTTACCTCAGCAAGATAGGAATATTGCTCCAAGTTATGGACTAAATAATTATTTTGGTCAGTCCTCACACTTTGAAATGACGGAAAATGTTGAGACATCCTCAAATTTTCATGTCTCGCCTACTTTTGATGCAGATGATTATCGCTATGTCTAACACTTATTTTTTAAAGTGAATTTTTGATGCAGATGACCATCTTCAAAGTGATTTTTTTTGGAAGCCATGAAAAGAAAAAGGAGAGAAGGTGAAGGTGAAGATGAAAAGGTAACTTTTTATAAAGTGAAAGATTTTCTTCCACTTTATAAAGTGTAATAAAAAGTTCCACTTTATAAAGTGGAAGAAAAAGTTCCGTTATATATTAAAAATAAACGTTATGACAGTAACGGAAAACGTTTAGAAAATTGGATATAGTGGAACTTTTTCTTCCACTAAGCTTATTTTAGTTACTTACTAAAATAGTGGCTTATTTTAGTTTATTTTATATTTTTGTGGCTTATTTTGGTTTCCAACTCTTTAATTACTTGGCTTACTCATGTCTATTTTATGAATTGTTTGTGATTAAAATTAAATTGTTTTAATTTTTTTTATAATATCGATACGAATAAAGCGAACAAGATATTCAGTGTAATTTTATAAATACAATTTAAAAAATCTAAAATATATTTAGATCTTATTTTTATTTTTGTAAGAAAAAAAATTATTTTCAATAGTTCTTTGCCTACAAAAAATATACAAAAGTAAGAAAGAAAAAGGAACAACAAAATAACAATATAAAAAACTAATGTTGATTGTAGGCTTGAAGCAACAATTATTAATACACATTACAGAAAAAAATTGTATGATACCTAAATCATATTACTAATCTGCGATAAATACTGTTACGCGCTAATTTTCTACATTTAAATGTTAATATTCATACCTTCCATAAAGACATATTCTCAATTAGTTGAAACTATATTATATTTTATCAAAATCATCTTCGCAGTTAATTTTAATTTTTACATAAGTGGAAATAGTATGAGATGTAATATTTCTAGTTATTTATTTTATTTGCTTTTTTTTTATACTCAATTTAATCCGAGTTTGAAATCTAAAAATAAGTGTGATTAAAATAAGTCACTATTTTAGAAAGTAATTAAAATAGGTTTAGTGAAAGAAAAAAATTCTTTTTTTCAATATTCTAAACGATTTTCGTTAATCCCATAACATCTATTTAATATATAATGGAATTATTTCTTGCACTTTATAAAGTGGAAGTTTTTCTTACACTTTATAAAGTGAAAGAAAAACTTACATTTTATAAAGTGAAAGAAAAACTTACACTTTACAAAAAGAAATATTTTTCACGTTTTGCTCTCTTTATGAAGCTCTTGCACTGTTTGTCATATAATTGAGATATTTTCATATATATGCAAAAAAATGTAAATATTTATCAGACATATTAACTTACTTAAATAAAAATATCAAGTGTGTCGGACATACTGATAATCATTTGCAAATAAAATAGTCGAGACATGAAAATTTGAGAATGACCCAACATTTTCTGTCATTTCAAACTGTGAAGACTGACCAAAATAATTATCTAATCCATAACTTGAAGCAATATTCCTATCTTGTTGAAATAAACCGCTACAAAAAATATAATAATAATAATAATAAGAATAAATCATATAAATTAATAAATAATTGACAAAATGAACAAATAATAATCGAAATTAATTATTGAGCATTACCAACCACTTTCATTGATAGTTTCGTTCAAATCAAAATCAAATCGATCAGTAAGAATATTTTGATAATGTGTCACGTTAGAAAAATCTGTGGATTGAGTTATCGGAAATCCATCAACGCTATCATAATTTTCTAATTGGGGTTAGACATCGACCGATAAAGGAGAACGTTGTTGGCTAGTCTTAGATTCCTTTCTAACACAGATTTCAAGTATTGCTAAGTTGATTTGATCTATGTAATCATTTGGAACCCTCAAAAAGTCGGTCAATATAATCTACTCTCTAAAAATTACTTGTCCTTGTGATAAAAATGAAGTAAGTATTTTTTTACTATAATCAAATTATAATCAATACTATTTATGCCTCATTCATTTTATAAAGTGTATGAAAATATTCTACTTTACAAAATGTAAGAAAAAATTTCAATTTACAAAGTGTAAGAAAAATTTACATTTTATAAAGTATAAGAAATAGTTTCATTACATATTAAAATATATCCGTTAAAAAATTTATTTTAATTACTTTCTAATATAATAAGTTATTTTTATCATTTTTATTTTTTTAAATTATTTAGGTTCTGAACTCATTTAATCCTAACACACAAAAACAGACAGAGACACTTTAGATTTTTTTGAAAATAGAGTCCCAATATACTTTCATGGACCTCAAACAGATCACCCCATGTAAATCCATGTATCTCAGAAAATATTTAAGCTGTGTATTGAATTACTTACAAATAACTTGGTTTATGGTGTTAAAAATTGATAATTTATTTGGAAAAACTACAAACTTAAATTTTTAAGTTACATATGCTGATAGTGTAAAACTATTTTTTTTATACAATTATTAATTTATACCTGTAATAACATGTTTAATTTTATAAAAAATAATTTGAAATTAAGTAAAAAATGACTTAAAATAAGATACAACGTGTTTGGTAAGATAAAAAATAGATCCGGCTCCTCTCCATTTCTCTTCTTTCTATTTTTTTCAAGTTTCTATTTGGATTAATGACACGTGTCATAGGTTAAAATAAATGGTTAAGATTTAATTTTTCAAAATTAACCTCTAATCATGATTTAGTTAATAAATACATTAAGTATTAAAATTATTATAATCTCGCAATCTTAGCAACATATTATCTTGTCCATAAATATAGAGAAAAAAAAAGTTATCTTCCTTTTTTTTTATCGTAGGATCTTTTTTTTTCCGTTTATATAATATTTTTATAATAATCTTTTGTTAAGAAATACGGTGATACCACTGCATACGATAGTTAATTATAGTTTCTATACTTCTATTCAGTTAATTAGCTAACAAGATTATTTAAAAGAAAATTTAAAAAAATCTCACGTATAAAAAAATTTAGGAAGATAATTTTCCCCCCTATATTTATGGACAAGATAATATGTTGCTAAGATAGTTATAATAGTTTTTTAAATACTTAATATATAATGTATTTATTAATTAAATCATGGTTAGAGATTTACTTTGGAAATTAAATTTTAACAATTTATTTTAACCTATGTCATGTATTATTTAAAAGCTTTTTGATTTAAAAGCTACTTTTTTTAATTTAATCAATGAACTCTTAGGCTCGTGTGAATGACTTTTCAAAGAGGCAGAGAGAGACTCATTGCCCTATTTTTTACCTTTTCAACTGCCCTATTATTCTCTCAGTACTTCAATTGTATTCACCATCAATAGAAAAAATTCTTCTATCAAGTAATATTGGGACTTCATATTCTAACTTCTTCCCTCCCTTCATCTCTCCATCTATTTGTGGATTTTATCAGAGTGGAAGGGTCAGGATTTACAGTGGATTAAGAGTATGATTGTAGTGTAACTCAAAAAATTTATAACAATGTATAATTGTCAAAGTAGAAGAGTGACATCGAGTTAATAGTTTTTAAAATAATAGTGGATCCTATATATTGGAGTCCGAAACTCAAACGGTAGAAAATATTAACAAAAATTACAAAAGGGTATATAAAATTTTATATAAACCAAAACGGTAAAATCGCTGCCGACGCAGCGATTTACTTCAACTGAAAAAGTAAAATCGCTGCTGAGGCAGCGATTTTGCAAATTAAATCGCTGCTCCAGCAGCGATTTCAAAATTTTTCTACTTACAAATCGCTGCCAGGGCAGCGATTTAACATTATTTTTTAATTTTCTTTTTTTTTTTAAAAAAATAAGGTATATCGCTGCACTGGCAGCGATTTATAAAGAATTTTTTTATTTTTTTAAAAAATCGCTGCCTAGGCAGCGATTTACAAAAAATTTTTTTTTTTTTGTAAATCTAATATAAATCGCTGCCTTAGCAGCGATTTATTAAAAAAAATATTTTTTTATATATAAAATCGCTGCTACAGTAGCAGCGATTTATATCAATTTTTTTAATAAATCGCTACTGTAGCAGCGATTTATTTAAATTTTTTTTTTTTAAAACAGCGATTTTATATATAAAAAAAATTATAATTAATAGGTGTGATTAGGGATGTACTTGAATTCATTAAATAATTTTTCTCCTTTAATTTTTTATTTAAAAAAATTAATTATTTGAATTCAAATATTATTTAAATTTAAATTCAATATAAATCTTTTTTAGAAAGAAAATATATTTATTACTTTACTTATTTTTAATTTTTTTAAAATAATGTATATTTTCTTATAAGTTATATACATAAATTTTAAAAAATATTATAATTTTTTTTTATATATAAAATCGCTGTTTTTAAAATTTTTAATTTTTTTTTTAGTTTAAAAAATTGTTTATTGCAGCGATTTAATAAAAAAAAAATTTAAATAAATCGCTGCTACAGTAGCGATTTATTAAAAAAATTGATATAAATCGCTGCTACTGTAGCAGCGATTTATATAAAAAAATATTTTTTTTAATAAATCGCTGCTAAGGCAGCAATTTATATTAGATTTACAAAAAAAAAAATTGATATAAATCGCTGCCTGAGCAGCAATTTACATAAATTTTTTATTTTTTTTTTATAAATCGCTGCTAAGGCAACGATTTATGTTGGAAAATATATATTTATTTTTTTTATAGATCGCTGCACTGGCAGCGATTTTTAAAAAAATAAAAAAAATTCTTTATAAATCGCTGCCAGTTGCAGCGATATACCTTATTTTTTTTTTAAAAAAAAAAGAAAATTAAAAAATAATGTTAAATCGCTGCCCTGGCAGCGATTTGTAAGAAGAAAAATTTTGAAATCGCTGCTGGAGCAGCGATTTCATTTTTTTATTTAAAATTTTTTTTTTTTGCAAAATCGCTGCCTCAGCAGCGATTTTACTTTTTCAGTTGAAGTAAATCGCTGCATCGGCAGCGATTTTACCGTTTTGATTTATATAAAATTTTATATACCCTTTTGAAATTTTTGTTAATATTTTCTACCGTTTAAGTTTCGGACTCCTATATATTGTATTGAATATTCATTCCTATCTATTGATAGAAAGATTCACCCTCATACAATTAGTTTGGGCGGTGGGATGGGGGGCTATTCACCATTCAAATCAAACGAAATAAGTAGTTGGGGGGTGTTCAACCACTTGATGACAAGGAGACAGGGTTAAAACTAGACCCTTATTTCCCTCTTTTCGACCCTATCACTTCCATTCAAGGGCAAACCTATTTCCTTGGTCACAGAGTTGTGCGCACCGTCTTCCCTAATATTAACCTCCTTAATTTATTGAAAAAACTTCTTTCTAGCAAAGCTTATCAATACTTTTTTATATGTCCTGTGAAGCTATTCCCCGAAAATCTAAGAGTTGAGTGAGTCAATCTTCCTAGAGAAATCTTGAAAAGGAGTTTCTAAGCATTATTGAGATCAATGTGAATTCTTCAATCTTTTTCCTTCTCTCTTCTCCATTTCTACTTGGTTATGACCAAAAAAAAAGTTAAACTTTTCTGTTTTGGTCTTTAGAAATTCCTCTATAATTAACTAATCTTAGACTATTCAAAATTTCAAATACAAGGCAAAAAATACTATTACAACTTAAACCAATCAACAATGAAATGAACGACTTAAGAATAGTTAAGCTGTTCAATTTTTCCAAATCCAACAATAAAACCTTCTTTTTTACATGATCACACGTTAAATTGCTAACATTTAATTTTACAAGAGTACTAAGCTGCCACTAGATGAAACAATAATCCAACTACAAATAGGGCCTATGCAGACAAAAACTAGAATACAATAATATAATGTTAGCATAACTTCTCCTTCAGCATGACATTTTACAACTGACCTAAAGTCATTCTGTGTTTCATAACATATGGCGAACCCATCTAGAATACATGTATGCCCCCTTAGCTCCATTTAGCTGTTATTTCAGTGGTTCTTGCCACACCTTCTATATACCACTCAGTTACAATAATGGTAGCCCTGTCATGTCATTCCCGGTTCATTGCTTGCATGAAATGTTCATCTGCAGCAGAAACACAGATCAATAGGGAACGGGATTATGGGGATCAGTTATCGGTAGGAGGTGACTTGTAGGTCAATGAAGTTGGTTAAAAGCAGATGCTGAGAGATAAAAACACATTAGTCTTCATTCTTTTTTCCCAATACACAGTGATTGTTGTTATAATATTAATTAAAAGTGTACTTTTTTGTTACAAGTATACTTATTACAACCTGATCAGTTGCAATCGAAATAGCACTGCTATTACGTAAGAGGTGTTCCAATAGTGATTACAGACTATTTTCCATGTAACCTTGGTGGGAACACACAACAATCGCATGCTTTCATGCTTCACTAAGAAAAGCCAACAGAAAAATTAAAGTTGACGAATCAAATCCTCGTCCATGCATTCCACATGATACAGAGCTAAACTTTTACTCCCTACTCTTCCATCTTACACATCTCAGTCTCCAAAAAATCACTAGTGTAATAAATACTGTCAACCGGAACCTAATTCCTGTTATGGTATTCAACACAGCTATAATACCACTTAACACATTGGGCTTCAACTTTAACTGTTTCAAATTTATATAATTCTAGTACATGATAAATAGTATCTGTCTTTATGTGCTTCTGTGTAAATGTTCTTTTCCATGTCATTTATTTCATCAAATTAATATGTTTCTAGTTCCAAGGGTGAGGGTCAATGAAGTAGGTTGAGAACCATGAAGTCTAAAGACTTCAATTCCAGCAGAGGCAAACAAAACTAGGTGATCTTTTCCTATCTGTCCAAGTCTTAGTGGACAGAGTAACCCAATTTCTGTGCTAGTAGGAGGTAGCATGTATCTTATAAAATTAGTCAAGGTGCAAACAAACTTGTCCGAACACCAAGGTTATCCCAAAATATTAATATGTTTCTATGTCAATATGTAACATTAAAGCGTCCGTAACTTGAACTTGAAAAAAATTAATATGTTTCTATGTCAGATATGTATTTATTTGTTCTTAAAACATGTCGCATTTATCTTCTCTAATTAACTTGAACGTGAAAAAAAATAATATGTTTCTATGTCAGATACGTATTTGTTCTTAAAACATGTAGGCCCTTTATCTTCTCTAATTAGAGGAGTGAAGCAAAAAAATATGATGTTAGATATCATACCTTCCTATGATGATTGAAATGGGAAACTTACTTCTCTAAAGATACAATTAGACAGGAAACAACAAGAAAATATCAAGTACCATGGAGAGAAAATGCAAAACTATGTCCAGCAGGGTATTTCAATTTTCATTCACTCCAAGGACACAAGTTATAGAAACATACGAGGACTTTAATATAAATTACGCCATTTCTGTCAGCAAGGGAACTTATCCAACATCATTCAAATGGGGAATTGTACAGCAAGTCAGAAGTATTGGGGGCTAAGGACACAAGAACATAGACAAGAAACAATCCATTCTAGTCCCAACAAAATGACAACTGTAAAAGGCTGTATTCCTCTACTTGACAATCTAGACTCCTTGTAAGATAGAACGAAGAGACACATTTGTTGAATTGTAAATATGGCTTTAACACAACCTTTCTGCTTATGTTACCTTCTCTCAGGAAAAAAAAAAAAAAAGGAATGGCAATGTCCCTAATTTTGGAAGTACACTGATATTCCTAAACAAAGATCTTGTCTTATGTCCTTCAAGTTATGCTTATCTGAAATCATAAGTCCTAGTATTGAATTTAGGCCACTTGTCCTAACAACGTAAAAAGTCCAGCTCAATTTATGGTATTAAAGGTATCAAGAAAAAGATCATTCCAAAATCCACATAAAGAAAAAGGGAAGTAGAAAGAAGAAGGTCTACCAAGCTAGTATTATATTTCTTTGTCATTTTCTGTCTTGGAAAGATATTTTTTCAAAAATGCTTTGGATTTAAATCACGGGAGGTAAATATGGTACTGCTGGGGATTAATTGAATTTGACCTCAAATTGAAATAAGCCTAAGCCAAACAAGTAAAGTTTTAGGACTTAATAGGAACTCAGACTTCGAAAGAATCAAAGAGTGTTTTTTGTTTATAAGTTGCGAAGGAACATTGAGTTAAATTCTCCAATTGAAATGCACTAATCATGATGATAAAATGAAAAGAACATGTAGGAATGTTTTGGCATAGGAATACCACTCTCTCCATCAGAGATTTCTCCGAGCCTTGAGATAGCCTCCAGAAGTGCTTGCTCATGCTCCTGCATATTATTATACTTAATTTCCTTTGGCACAAATGAGCTAGAAGTAAGCATAACTGGGCAGGTGACTGTGCCTCTAACCTTAAGTACTTTTTTCGCCTTCTCAACTTCCAAAGGATCCGGATGACTGGCGCCAAAGACCCTCTCCACCTGATGAGGTTTGCCAGTTTATGAACAAATATAGAAAGTGTAACATCTAAATGCGCAATAGATATTAAACTACTGTGCTCACCTCTTTAATCAGTGTGTCTGTGTGAAGTAACTGGATATCATCAGATCCTTTCCTTCCTCCATTCTGTGATGGTGGAAAGCCTTTTCTGGACTGAGGTTTAGCCAACCCCCTTCCCCTCCCTGCACCTGGACCACTATCACGCCCTACAGGTCTATTCACACCACGGCCAGATCCACCATAATTTCCATGACGAGAAATTCCTGGATCTTCACCATCCCACTGAATATCTTCTGGAGAAATCTGTCAGAGGAGATATATAAGTCTGATCCTTTCAAGATAACTAGAAGACGAAAACTGATAACCAAATGATGCAAGTAAGGATAACAGAAAAAAAAGGAATTATATAGAGGAGGTTATCCAGCTTCAGTTCACATTGGACCATGCATGTACAAAAGAGGTATTTTATAGCTTTTCTATGGATATCATGCTAATAACAGACTGCATAATGAGTTTGAAAAAGTCCTTGCAATATACAGAGCAAGCCATTCAGCCAAAATCTACACCTTATTAAAGTTTTCCTACTCCATTAGAGTAACTCCGGAAATTATTTATTGAAGAAGCAGCAAATACAAGGACTTGAACTGATAAATATGGATGACGAAAAGGAAATTTCACGAGGATACACATTGGAGAGAAATTTAATTTAAAGACTTGAACTACTTGATAGTTTGATAGTCATCCATCTTGAGATCAAGTACACCACAGATTATATGTCAGCCCACTTATAGTCTCGTACATAAGTCGAAAATTAGGCATAAGCAAAATGTTCTTGGTTTCACTACTTCTTCCTCAATATATTAGACCCTTTGGTTCCCATTCTGTTATGTAGACGAATTTTTCTTTCAGTGTATACTCCAGAAGACTTGATAATGGACCATCTCTCATAATGCATGGTGTGAACTTCATTTATAAAGTATCTTCAAGAGTACATGCAGTAAATATTGGCCTTGGTATGCATCAAAAAGTTAAAGCTATAAGAACATTTATGGAAAAGAGGTTCCACATAGAACACATATAGTTGACCATCAAAAGCAGGGAAGTTATACCTTCAAGAAAAAATAAGGTGAAGTCATCCTTATACAGGTTTTTGCCCTCTTCCCAAGGGAAAAGGTTCAGATTGGAAATTTAGAATCATCCTTAACTTCAATACAGAAATACCTTGAATTTATTTGCAACTGTTCCGTAATAAACTCAAACTTCTAATGGATACTTTAGTGGACGCTTGACCACATCAAAAGCCAAGGAAAACAACGCATGCAGTGTTCAGAACGGTATAAAGGCTATATTTCTTGGTACATCCACCCTCACAAACCAATAAGAAAAAGAATTTTCCAGCAGGACAGCAAAAAAGGTAATCAAAAGCTCCATGGCACCAGAACATAGAATCCATTACCTCTGAAAGATTGACCCATTCCCATGTCTCATTTGCAGTACTCATGTCATAAACAAGAGCATGTCTACCCTGAAAATGTGCACCACAAGATACATATATTCAACCACGAAAAGAAAAAAAAAGTAAAGCTTCAAGCAATAAAATCATGTATACCTCAGCTTTGTTATAGTCAGTAATGACTGCCTCATAAAAATTATTGTCATCAGGCCATCTAGTCCTTACTTTCCTTCCAATCAATGAATCAACTGGTGCTTTAGCAGATTCAGAAACCCGATTATCGAGTTGGCCTCTTCCAAATGGGCCGGAAGGCGGGTACTGCATTTTCATTGAAGATGCACCAGGCATCATCTGTCCCTATGAATAGATGTGCAACAGGAAATTATTCAAAGTAAGAGAATAGGTAAACCATGCACTGGTGGACTGCACAGGATAAAGTATAAAACATCAGACATACAGATTTACTTTTTTTGCCCTTAGGCCCCATCATAGGCCCTCTCTTGGCAGCAGATGAAGATGGCTGGTTTGCAGCAGCCAGAGCAGGTGGGTGGAAAGTAGGAGATGGTCCAGCAAAGGACTGTGACGGTAAAGGTGGAGCTATCTTCTGTTTCTTCGTGAAGCTGAGACAGAAGGACTGGGTAATGGGTCATGAATAGCTTGACCAGTGCCAAGCATACCAGGTTGCTGAGCCCCTGATTGTCTCCACTCCCTACAACCAATAATCAAAAGCTAGCTTTTAGAACTTTGACAAACTCTAGAATACAGGAGATTCACTAAACAAATTCAAGATAGACAAAGTGACCAAGAGCTAACCTTATTCTTCTGATGACATCATCAGCATTAACTCTACCAAGAAGTTCTCTGTGTTCTTCATTGGACAATCTTAACTCTTTTCTTAACTCCGTTATCAAACTTTCTTTCTCCTGAATAAAATATATTCATTGAGCAATCATTTAAACCTGATCAAGCAAATGCACATATTAGATTTCATGGTATGACAAAAGGTACCCAAGAAATGGCATCAGCTTGAGCTTTAAAGGCTCTTAGAACCGAACTGTATGCTTCTTGCTCAAGCTGATGAATTTGAGCCTCCATGTCAGTTTCACCATACATCCTTTGGTAGGGTACAGCAGCCATTACAGCAGATCTCCCATTTCCATTCATGCGGCCACCACCTCTTGGAATCCTATTTTGATGTGATGGGGGGAGGTCATCATCTGTTCCTGCAATCACCCAACAGGTTCTCAGAAAATCAAAGTACAACGAACACCTGGAGTATGTATACTACAACAGAATATATGACAATAACCCATATCAGCACTGTGTGACTAACAAAGTCATAAAAACAGATGAGAAAAAAGCACATAGGAGTAAGGACCAAGAGGCACTGTGGATTTTAATCCAACAAAAGAATTTCTCATTTTCAATGGAAAACTAAAAACAAAATTGCAGCTGAAGTGACAACTTTTATAGGTCTAAAATGAGATTTAAACTTTTATTCAGTATCAAGATCTTGCGGCAGACCTACAAGCATTTGAAGACTGTCCCAAAGCTGCAAACAGGATAATTAACTGCCAACTCTACTTTACACTTTGCTTCTCTACAAAAAAATTACAGTTTTTGCAAGCAAGTTTTCATCATTTCATAACAAAACCCGATAATTCTCAGTTTAAACTTTTCACTGCAAAATAGCTCAGGCAGACCCAAAAAGACCAAGAAATTGAACCCATAATGACAACACCCAGAATCATGAAATTTTTTAACCCCATAATTCTAAACAAGAAGGCAAAAGAAAAAACCCTCAAACAGCACATACCCAGTACCTCAATCGGCAACAGCTCAAAATTCCAAGTTAACAAAAGCAGGATCCAAAAAGATCCAATTTTTCACAATGTAAACGCTAATATCACTAACCCTGAACCCTAATTAAGCTACAAATTTCACCAAACTAAAGAAAAATAGATGCAATCTTAAACACTAACCACTGCTGTCATACGGCTCGTAGTCCATAGCCAGCTTGCAAAGTGAAACAACCCCCAGATGAAGAAAAACCAAATCAAGGCTTCAAAGGGTGCTTTGAAAACCCGATACAAACAATACTACTAAAGACCCCAAAAACAACGAATTATGTTAATATATAGAAAATTAAGCAAAACCCAAAATCCGAGTGGGTTTTCTGGAAAAATTTTAGGGTTTGGATTTACGATACAAACTAAATGGAATGGGGATTGTGTGATTATGATAGAATTGAAGGCGAAGATGAGAAGGAGAATCACCAAAGGCGTATCAGCATAGGGAAAAACGGACGTGAAATAGGTCTATGGAATTTGGTTTATTGGAATGTTTGGAATCCGCAGGATTTGGAAATTTTTATGATTTTTTTTTATTTTTTGACCAAAATTGACTTCAGAAGTAACTTTGAGTTCTTCCTCTTGAACTCACAAAAGTAATTAAATGTACATTCTTTTTATCTAATGTTTTATAATTTTTTTATCTTTTTATTAAACATGCACTTCATAATGTTCATAGAAAATATGTACTTTACTGTTTATGATTAATCTAATTAAAATATATTAAATTGAAAAGTATAAATCAAATTATTTTTTTATGATATTAGTTAAGAACATATGCTTATTAATTAATATATTTTCAAGAGACAATAGACATCTTAAATATTTGATTTAATATTATTTATAAAGGCCCCTTTTTGTATAGTATAAAATTTTGAGATAATGCACGAAAACCTCCTCAATCTATGCACAAAATCTCAGAGACACACTTATACTATCCTAAGGTCATATTACCCCCTGAACTTATTTTATTAATAATTTTCTATCCTTTTTTTGGCATACGCGACACTATCTTGTGGACCCAACACTAGTTGATTTTTTTTCAAGTTAGTATCACGCAAGACGAAAAGGGATTGAAATTACTTATAAAATAAGTTTATGGGGGTAATGGGACCTTATGATAGTATAAGTATGTCTCTAAGATTTCGAACATAGATTAAGGGGGTACTTGTGCATTTTCCGTAAAAAAATTATTTTTAAAATGCAATATAACTTTGTGATTACACTTGTATAACCAAATAATTACAAGAAGTAAAGGTTAAGAATGAGAAGGAAATAAAATAAATAGTATAAAATAATAAATATATTCGTATAATAGCAGTTTATGTGTGTTTTTTAAATTTTACACTCTATAATATGTCACGTTTGTGGTGTATTTATTTTATTTTAAATTAGTTTAGGGGGTAATAAGATTCTAGTTAAGTTTATATGTGTTTTTGAAATTTCAGTCATAGTTTTTGTGGTGTACTTATGCATTTTCCCTAAAACAAATTCTATGTGCAGTGTGCCAAAAAGAATTTTTTAAGAATGAGTGTTTTTGCTTTGATTTATTGTTACTCTTTCTAATGTTAAACTTGTGCTTGCTCTTCATTTGCACTTTCAAAATCTAAAGAAGATTCTAAAGAAATTGAAGAACTTGTAGAATTTTTGAATGAGTTGTGCTACTTTATTATCATTTTATGAATATGTACTTTAAATTTGTTTCTTTAAGATAAGTTTGTAAGAAGTAAGAAGTAAGAATTTTTTTTGTCAATCTATTTGTTATTTAATCTGTTCATATATGATCCGATCTGACACGTTTATTCTTTGATATTACTAGTGTGCTTAATTTTTTTTGAACACTCTCGATAGAATTTTTGGCTCGGCCACTAGGTGGATGGGGGTAGGAGAGCGAGGATAGGGATGAAAAAATAAATTCTAAAGTTTAAATATTTATAAAAAAACAAACATTTTTTTTGGAGAATTCGAGGTAGGGGTGAAAAATAATTTTTTAAAGTTAGAAAATATTTGTTAAAATCAAACTTAATTTTTCTTGGGGGAGGGGGGGGGGGTGTGTAATGATGAAAAAAAATGAAATTTTGAAATTGAAAGTATTTTTCTAAAAACAAACTTAAATTATTCTTTTTAGGGATGAGGGGGTAGCGGGGTGGGTGACGGATTAAGGGTAACGGTGAGAAATGAAATTTTGAAGTTGAAAATATTTATAAAATTAAACTTAACTTTTTTTTTGTGGGGGGGGGGGGCAGGGGACTAGTAGGGTGGGTGGACGTGGTGGAAAGTGAGTTTTGGAAAATATTTTTCTTAAGTTTTGAAGGAAAATTATTTTCTTTAAATTTGAGGAAAATTAGTTGATTTGGAAAACATTTTCAAAAATATTTAACTCAATCAAACATGAGAAAATTGAAAATATTTTTCTTCATTCAAACACACCCTAAGGGATTGAAATTTTCTGTCCTATTATGTCACGTGAAGAAGTAGATTAAAAAAGAATTCATATATTCATCTTTTGTATAATGATTTATAATATATATATATATATTACTTAATATTTTTTTAGAGATTTAAATATCATATAAAAGTATGAACAGACTTTAAGATTTTTTTGGTTACGCCACTAAATTTTCATATTTGATGTGAAAATTTATGAAGCGTGAACTTGATAATATCATACTTTCAATTAAAAATGTCTCAAGTTGAACTTAGACAAATCCACGGTCACAAGAAAAATGTTTAAAGTTGACCTAAACAATTCAAACATTTGGCAAATGTTTAGACATGAATTGAATAATACATGAAAAAATATAGTAATTAGAATTACTCTAAAAAAAATTTTAAAACATGAAATTATATTTAACATGCATCGCAGTTGAAATAATATTACAATTTTATAAGAAAAAATCCATTACAAAATTGATTAAAAGACTGATTTTTCAAATTGGCTACACTATATAACCAAACAATTTTTTTTTTGGTCAAAGGTTTTTTTTAAAAAATTGATTTCATTTGCTTATTTGACATGTCAAGTTACAACTATTTTATTGCTAACTATAATTATAAACTTAAAGATTCAAATTTTATGTATTAAATACGATTTATAATATTGATTTATCATATATATTTCTAGTATGTATGTATAATAATAGTCAATATATATTTTTTGTATTTTGACTCTTATTTTAAAATAAAAAAATACTTATATTTGTTATAGAAAAATTAATCATTTTAACATATATAATTGAAAGCGTTTGTTTTATTTTTTCTCTTTGGCACTAACCAGTTGGCCAAAAAATAAAGCGAAAAATGAAAATCCACATGGCAAATAACTATTTGTTAATAAAGTAGCACGCGGATCGGTATCCTAGCAAACATTTGCTTGTGAGATATTGGCCGTCCACTAAATCTTTGTAATCCAACGGCTATCATTCACTTACAATTTCACAGCCCAAAATTTCAAAATTTCATATGATTCCCTCCTAGTTTACTCCTATATATCCCTCAAATTCACCATTTTTGCACATTCAAAGCTTTTCTCAATTCTTACTTCATCTTAGCATACGATCGATATGGCCCGTACCAAGCAAACTGCCCGTAAATCAACTGGTGGAAAGGCTCCAAGGAAGCAGCTAGCCACCAAGGCTGCCAGAAAGTCAGCTCCGGCCACCGGAGGAGTGAAGAAGCCTCACCGTTTCAGGCCAGGAACTGTGGCTCTAAGAGAAATCAGGAAATACCAAAAGTCAACCGAGTTGTTGATCAGGAAGCTCCCATTTCAGAGGCTAGTGAGGGAGATTGCTCAGGATTTTAAAACAGATCTGAGGTTTCAGAGCAGTGCTGTGGCTGCTCTACAAGAGGCTGCGGAGGCCTACCTTGTTGGGCTCTTTGAAGATACCAATCTCTGTGCAATCCATGCCAAGAGGGTAACTATCATGCCCAAGGATATTCAGCTTGCTAGGAGAATTCGTGGAGAAAGGGCTTAGGAATCTTTGTTGAATGTTAGGATTGGTTATGTAAATCAAATTAATTGATATGTAAACCTTTGGTTTAGTACTATTCTGGAATCTGAGTAATGAAATCTTTAGTTCATTTTGTTTCAATTAAAGCTGATGCTCATTCTATGGTCTGGATTATAGTAACTTACATTTCCTTCTTTATTGCTTTTGCCTTTTGGTTGTGCAGAGTGTACAGTTTTTATAAGTGTTTCTCTTCTCCACAAAGTTGCAATTGTTAAATTATTTGCTAGCTTGTACGATTGCTATCGAGGGAAGATATATAAGCATTTAGATCTCAATTACTATAAGAAGATCCCCAACTGGTGTTGACACATTTGTTAATACATTATATGGAAAAGTACATCATTTATGGAACCCCAATTCAACGACTTAATAGTAGTCTCTGTTTATTAGCATTATCATGGTTGAAACTCTGCAGATCCTTTATCTTTTTGAAATTGAATTTGATTTTGTTCTGTTAATCAAAACATTTGGGTTTCATTTGATGTGCTGCAGATGTTGCATTTAAACTGAGACTAAGCTATTTTTTTTCAGATTTCATCTCCAGCAAACACAAGGATAGCAAATTTAGACCACAAAGTTGTAAGTTGCTAAACTCATTTAAGCTTTTGTTGTATGGACTATGTATATATTCATTTATGATTATTAAATTTAAGAGCTAGAATTTTGTTAGTGCAAATGTGTTGTGATGTTAGGTGTTTGTGTAAATATCATCATCTTGAACAATGAACCTATATGAAGATTTAGTGTAGAGCCGTTTGATCTCTGTTGTTAGTCATATACTTGCTACAAATCTTCAATATTCACCTGACCTGAACATCTATATGTATGCTATTACAAGATTTGTAAATTAAGTAGCCTTATGTATATTCGAGATTGGAACTTTTAAACTCAGGTAGGTTAGCAGATGGTGAGACCAGAGAATCCAATACCATCCTGATTGCATAAGTACTAGTGTAAGGGAGAGTGTGACTAAACCATAAGATAAAAATATACAATAACTAAATTCCTAATCATCAAAAAGATTTAAGACTCGGATTAAAAGATAATTTACCTTGGGACATGTCCTCAAAGTAACATCTTCATCCACAGGGAAGCTCAACCATATTGTGCTATGGAAGTATGCATACCTGGCTTTTTCTTATGATCAGGAATCTTAATGGTGCTGAACTATTTGGACACTGTGTCAGCTCAGAGGAGCCAGCTTTTGTGAGCTTTTAGTTCTGATAATCCTTGATGCTGTACAAACTCCACTAACTACAGTTAGGAATAGAAAATTTGATCTAAACTTTGTAAATGGTTTTGCCTGTTAAACATCTCCTTGAGCTTATAAAATTTCTCAAATTTGAAACCAATCTGCTCGCAGAGGTATGAAATCTACTTCTAGTTATTTAAGTACTGAATAATAATAAAAATAAACAAAGGAAGACGTGCTAAATCATGAGGGGTTTCAGCTCTCAGCCTCACCTGTAATTGCAACTACCTGAACTTACTAATAGCAAGAGTAAAACTATTGAAATTTTTTAAGAGGATAAAGATAATAATGAAGCAACTCTGAGAAAAAGGATGACATGCAAAGTAATGCATTTATTCAAATGAAAGAGGGCAAACGACCCCTTTGGAGCCCAAATAGTAACGAGGAACCACATCAAAGCCAAATAATCAACATGTATAATACGAGAAGGGAATGAATACTTGATTGATCCTTCGAGCTATTTTTATGAATGTACTTTTTCTATTTCAGAGTAAAAGATCATTCATACATAGAATAGGCATACCCCACACTAGATTAAAAAATAAAGTGAATGCTGATGATATTCTCCAAAATTACAAGACAAAAAGTAAGAACAAAAGTTCTGGTGAGAAATTTATAACAACTCGAATCATCATAATCTTCAACACCTTTTCCTATTCCAACAGCGCTTGGGAGCAGGAGGGTCATTAGCAACTTTAGGCATTTGATGAAAGTCTACCAATACAATCCTTCTCTTGGCTTCCCTTTCATCTGCTAACCTTTGCTCAAACTTCCTCTTGCTTGATTCAAATTTCTTCTTCATATCACTGTCACTTTGTGTTTCTTTTTGCATTGGTCTTGCAACTGCAGAGCTTTGTGATGTTTTCTGCATTGGTCTTGTACTTGAACTGCAGTTGCTTTGTTTTGGATTAGGTGGAGGAGCAACTTGTACATTCATCTTCATCAATGGCGGCAGCATGCTCTTTGTTGAACCAGTAGTGCACCCTTTTCTCCTGCATTGGGAAGGGGTCTTTTGTGCTCCTCCTTCTCTCTTCTTTTCAGTGTGATGATCACTCTCCATCTTCTTGAAACCTTTGTGGCTCTGCTTTCCTCTGTCAAGGTGCTTCTCGAAAGATAAATCAGAAAGAAGTCTTACATGAGGAGGAGCAACTTGTACTCGTTTGGTGGACGCGTTCATCCTCTTTCTTAATGGCATAGTAGTAGTATCATGGGATTGTGGTGTTCCTTGTTTGCCCAATTGTTGAACCAAGTCAGTTTTCTTCAACTCCGTGCTGCTTTCTGTTATTGCACTGCAATTGTTCTGTTTCTCCTCAGGAGCAACTTTTACAGACTTGCGGATGACTATTCTAATCTTCCTCAACAAGGGTTTGTTGCTTTCTGCAGTTATTTGTTGTGTTCCTAACCCCCCATCTTCTTCTTTCTCAGGCTCTTCGATGCTATCTTGATCACCAACATTGTCCTTCATAACCTCCTCCTCCCCTTCATCATCATCATCATCATCATCAGTTGATGTCATTGAGGGATTCATGAGGAACTTGATGATCCCGGCTTTGCGTTTTTCAAATTGTGGCTGATACTTGAATGCACCAACACGTAGAGCAAATTCAATCAAGTTGAAAATATTATCAGGTTGCTCCTGGATCTTGTAACAACTCATGAAAACTCTTTCAATATCCATTCTTCTCACAATACTCACTCAAACAAGAACAACAATTATCAAAGGAAAAGAAAGTAATTTGTTAAGTGTAATAAGAAACTTTAACTCATCAAACCCTTTCTTATAACATTTTGTTTTCCTTTTACCGTAAGTTTTAGGATTAGTATTTTTTAGAAACTTATTCCCCCTTTCCAATATTGTTTAGGAGTGGCCACAACAAATTTAGAAACTTTTTCCCATATGATTTAGTAACTCTACGCCTTAATAATTTTTTTTTTGAAACTTTGTGTATTTTCGAACACGGTTTTCCGTTTTCTCAGGTTGGAGAGCCTCTTTTGGTAACTCACAAATTTAGTAACTTTTTACTTTCTTCAACCTCAAGAAATCATAAAATTTAATGATCTTTTTTTTTTTATCATTTACCAAAAAATTACCATTTCACATGTTATTATACATAGTTCAAATGTGATTTTTTTTTATATAAAGATAAAATTTAATTGCTAAGTTATTATTTTTATAAATAAATTAATATCTTGGTGTTTGCAACAAATTTTAAACATATGGAAAATAAATAAACCATACAAATAAAATATGAAGAAACGTGATTTTATTCATCAAGATTGTGAGTACAAATCTGTTCCTCCCTTGATTCTACTCTCTAAGATAATTTATCCATGATTCGAGGGCCGTTAGTGGCGTATTTCTCGAATTAGGATGATTTAGATTTGACCTCTCTATATGAGATCTTGATCTCTTTGTGGATTTTTCGAGATGCCTTTTAAGGGAATTTAGTACCCTTTATATAGGCATAAAGTAGGGTTTAGGGTTGAGTAGCCTACAAGAATCCTTATTTGAGTTGAACACAATTTGTAGAGTCCCAACTCGAATTGAACGCATCTTGTAGAGTCCTACAAAATTTCAATGTCTACAAATGCCCCCTGCTTCAAGGCTTGACGGAGTGTAGACTTGTGAAACTCAAAGACGAGGCTTGAAGTACTCATTCTTCCACCATAACAGCTTCAGATTTTCAGATTTGATTTAAGAGAGAAGAGATGAAGGGCAGATTTGGCCCCACTGGGCGTGCCAATTTTGTTTGCAACAAATTTTAAACATATGGAAAATAAATAAACCATACAAATAAAATATGAAGAAACGTGATTTTATTCATCAAGATTGTGAGTACAAATCTGTTCCTCCCTTGATTCTACTCTCTAAGATAATTTATCCATGATTCGAGGGCCGTTAGTGGCGTATTTCTCGAATTAGGATGATTTAGATTTGACCTCTCTATATGAGATCTTGATCTCTTTGTGGATTTTTCGAGATGCCTTTTAAGGGAATTTAGTACCCTTTATATAGGCATAAAGTAGGGTTTAGGGTTGAGTAGCCTCCAAGAATCCTTATTTGAGTTGAACACAATTTGTAGAGTCCCAACTCGAATTGAACGCATCTTGTAGAGTCCTACAAAATTTCAATGTCTACACTTGGATTTTAACAGATTTTTTCAATTGCTATGTTATTATTTTTATAAATAAATTAATACCTTGGATTTTAACAGATTTTTTCACTTTAATTTTGTATAATACTCACATTAACATTAAGTTAATATCTAATTACTCTTTGTTTATTCTTACTTGTCATATTTCATGTTTTGAGAGTCAACTTTAATAAACATCTTTGTCATACTAAATAAAAATAATAATAAAATGTTATTAAATTTTCCTCGTTAGAATTTATGAATAAAAATATGTAAACCTTTAATATTTTCCCCAATAATCATCAAGTCAAGAGCTTTGTTGAAAAAGTTTTAGTAAAATCCTATCACTAATATTAATTTGTCTATCATTATAATTCAGATTATATAAAATTAAAAAATAATCAAAATATACTATCAAAATAAATACAATGAGGAATATAATTATTTGATTATTTGAATCTAGTCATTTTGAATTTTATTGAGAGGAAACAACACAAAGCACACTAGTATTGATGTTAATTACATGTTGAAATAACAGTTCTAACTACAGTTTTTTTCCAAAAATATTAATATATATTGGAACATATGAGTCAAACTAGATATAATTTTTATTTCAAATACATTGTAGTGTATTCAAGGATGAATTACACTATCTAAATTATATTGACTCTTTTGTTCGCCTCAGTATATTTATTTTAGAATGCATTTAATTAACCAAATGTTATATATTTGTGTATTTAGTATCAATTTCATGAATATGTGTGTCCATAATCAATTTCATCAGTGTATCTTATATTAAATATTTAGTGTTTTTGTGCATAAATAAATATATGGTATCAAAGATACACATATTTAGTGCTAATACAATAAAAATATTTGCATGTAGTCTTCCTTTTTTTCTTTTTTTTTTTTAAATGGTCATTCTTTGTTGGATTAGCTATTTAATTGAGCTATAAATGATAAAGTTACTAGTTTAGCATCACGTGCCAAATGTCATGACACGTCAAGTTTATTTAAAAAGCCACTATAATCATTTTAAGAGAACTGACATGTTTCAGTCAATTAAATATGACTATATCTATTCGATATATTTGAAAAAAAGTTGTCCTTGTCACAATTTTTTCAATCTATAATTATAAATAAAATTCTCATAACTCAGGAAAAATAAGAATTAAAATATATCTTGTGCACTTTGAGGAAGAGCAGAAATAGGTCATTCAACAATTTAATGCACTCTAAAGACCACAATAGTTTTATAAAGTAAAATTTTCAAAATACTCTAGTTAGATTATTCAAAAGATATCAATAATATTTTCCGGCTAAATTATAGCTTGTGAGATTTTTTAATTTTGATAGACAACTTGAAGATTATTGGCAAGAAGGTAGATTTTTGGGTCAATTATTGACCCAAAATCAAATTGATTTAATCAATTTTAAATAGATACACGTATCATTCCAACTTTGAAATTGAGTTTTTTAAAAAAAAAAATTGAAAACTAGTTTTAATCGACTTTCAAATGAATTTTTTCTCATTAATTTTAGACATTATCGGAAGTAATATGCATGTTGAATTCTTCTTTGACTTTATGATATTATAGATCAATTTTTTAAATTAAGGTTTTTGATTGAATTGGTTAAAAGTCTATTATACTTTATTATTATGTAGAGAAAAATAATGTAAAATTATTTTTCACATTTAAACATGAGAAGATTGTGATAAATATTTAAAATTTCAATTTCATAATTAAGACAATGATGAATAGGACGGGTAAATCTCCATTTCCATCATTGATGAAAGAGAAGCTCGCAATGCAATATCTGGTGGTAAAGATATTTATGCCCTTGCCTCACACCAATACTCTAACTTAGTAACTCGTTTTGAATTAGCGAGTGAATCTAAAAGAAAAAAAGAAGGGATAATGCACAAGTACCCCCTCAACCTATGCCTGAAATCCCAGAGACACACTTATACTATACTAAGGTCCTATTACCCTCCTGAACTTATTTTATAAGTATTTTTCTACCCCTTTTTAGCCTACGTGGCACTAGTTTGAAAAAAAAGTCAACCATCGTTGGGCCCACAAGTTAATTCCTCGTTGTTGCCAGGTAACTTTGGAGAGGAATAAATGCAGGGAATTTTCGGTAACAATAAAGTTGAGAGGAATAAATGCTTCAATGTTGATTGGTGATGAGTCAATTTCGCACTCAACAAGTGAAAAGCTTCAATGTTCTTCCTCACTTGAAACTTTATTGGCTTTGTGACACATGAGATAGCTTTATATCCTTTTGTGGAATCAAACTCTGGTAGAAGACAACCAGAGTAAATTAAGAAATTAGTTTAGTAAGAGTTGCCAAAATTTCTACAGAGGTTCCTTTTAATTTGACTTCACTTGTGTTTGCTAAAACTTTCTGAGTTATATTGTTGTGAAAGATCAGGTAGAGATGGCAGACTCTGCTGTCATTTTGGTACTTGACAAACTCACAAACTTAATAGCTGAAGAAGCAATATTGCTTCAGGGAGTGAAGAATGATATCCAGTATATCAAAGATGAATTGGAGAGAATGATAGCCTTTCTTGGTTTGGCTGATGCTTTCAAAGAGGGAGATGCTGAGGTCAAAGTCTGGGTTAGGCAAGTGAGAGATGTTGCTAATGACATCGAGGATGTTCTTGATGAGTCCATGCTCTTGTCGTATGATCATCATCTGTAATGACCCTTCTTGTCATTTTTAGTGTTTTATCTTCTGTGCATCGTTTAGAGCGTTCCTATAGAGATTCCAAGTCATTTATGACTTGCTGGGACTGACAGGTCGGTCACCTGGTCATTCGTTTTGTTATTTTGTGAGTTTTAGTATTTTTGAAGCTTATGAACCTTGAACGATCATTTTCGATCAAAAGTTCAAGAAGATGACATCAGAATCCAATTCTGACGATTCCATCAGTTCCGGAAGGGTCATTTTAGTCTAGTAGCATTGTCGACATTACTCCCAAAGTTTTCAGTGTGAGTTGGTGGGATTAGGCGTTTTAACTTTAAGTTTAAAGGCTAAGTTTGACTTTAGTCAACATTTTGAGTAAACGCGCTCGGATGAGAATTCTGTCAGCGCGGTTAGCTCCGGAATGTCGAGTTTGGTCTAGTTTGACCCTTCTTTCGGGTTTTGAGGTTTTTGATATTTTTCCGAGCCCTTTTGTGGTTTTTGACTTAAAATGGCCAATGGAAGTGGGACCCACATTTTATCGAGATGACCTCTGATGAAAATTTCGACTGCGCCTTTGAGTCCGGAATGTCGACTTTGGTATGGTAGCATATCTATTTTATTTTTATTAGGTTCCGAACGGATTCCGAGCACCCGTCGGAGACTTTAAAGAAAGTAGGCAAAGATGAATCTGGTGCAGCCCTTATAAAAACCCAACTTTCAGCATTGTGTCTTACTTGGAAATCTTGATATCTTGAGCTATACAACTCCAAATTGGGCGATTCAAAAGGCTAAGTTGTGAGATTTTTCGAGGGCAACGCATTGGTGAGCTTGGAATCTGATTTGGGGACACGATTTGAGGTAAATTTTGGGTTTTAAATGCTGTCATAGCTCATTTTCGAGCACAAGTTTTGGGAAATTTTAGAAGGTGATTTCTTGGCCATTTTAGGTCCGAATCAAGTGATTCAAGAGCCTAAATTGTGGGGTTTTTCGTGAGGATCATCGTGGTGGTGTGATGGTTTTGGCTGTTGGAGCTTCATTTTTGGTAAAATCTTGTAAGTAGCTGCTGCCATTATTGCTGATTTTTAGCTTAGAATTGGGTTTTTTGTTGCATGTTCATGTTGGGACTGTCTTGAGTCCTGAATTGTGTTCCATTCGGGTATACAAGTTCCGAGAGTTATTTAGGACTTTTATTTGGGGTTAATTCGGGATTTCTCAACGCGGATCCCACTTTTTCCATTTTGACCGTGAAATTGACCCGTCTCCGTTTCTTGCGATTTTAGTGTTTAAATGATTGTAATAACGTTGTGACTCTATTTCTGATAGTGTATCAACGTTTCGAGGCCTTTTAGAATGTAAAAGATTCGGGGAGTGAATTTTGGAGCGCGCGTGATCTGCGTTCAGGTAGGCTATGGTTTCTCTTCTTAGATTGAACTCGAACATGTGAATGCATGTTGGTTAGTTGGAATTTGGGTTGGGTAGTTATTGGATCGTGCATAGGTGTTAAAAATCATATTTCGGCCTTTTTCTGATAGTTATCGGGTAACTGTGAGCATGTTTATTGTTATTAATTGACCTTCTTTGCTATATGAATTACTTATATGTTTGAATACTGGTTATCAGAAGTATGTTGGGCCTTAGTTTAGGTTTGACTAGGGTTTTCCTTAGAAATGCATGATTCAAAGTCGGTAGGACTTAGTTTAGCCCCGACGTCGCTCGGCCGGCTTAAATCCTTGTAGACTGATGTAGCAGACTTGAGTCTGATAGTTGGTATTTAGCTAGACGATGAGCTTGCTCTAGTGATAGTTACTCTTATTTCTTCGATGTTACGGCTTCTTGAGTTACGTCAATGACAATGAATTCCGCTCCGTGATTCAAAGTTGAGTTTCTATTCGACTTTAAGGTCTTACATTGATTAGCTAAGTCTGGATGGTGTTCCATGGGTTTATATGATTATGGATAGATAAAGACTCTTTCAGCAGCTATATCGACATCTTTGTCGGGTATCCGGATTTAAGGTCCGGCCTCGACCATCCACATACTTATGTAGAGCATCCGGTTAGAGGTCCGGCCTCAAGTATGTAGAGCATCGGTTAGAGGTCCGGCCTCAAGCATGTAGAGCATCCGGTTAGAGGTCCGGCCTCAGTTACTTATGTTTTGCAATTGGCTACTTGCGTAATTCTGGTGAGCGTCCGGTTCAAGGCCCGACCTCCGTACCGTAGATTCTACTTTTGGTTTGGTGTTCTTTGGCCTCGAGTTTTATTCTCCTTAAGTTATAGTTATTTTGTGTACTCGTCGGGCTTATGGGGGTCCGTTCGGGTTTTTATTTAAACTTGTGCACGGGTGTACCTTTTGGGCTTATGGTGGTGTCCAGTTAGGTGTAGTTAGCTTATTTATATTAATTTAGTTAGATCTTTATACGCTCGTGTGCATTATTGTGTTACCTAGCCTTCTGTTCTTGACCTCTAGTTTTGTGATTCCGTCTTTTCATAGTGCTTTACTTTTCTAGTTCAGTCGGCCTATGATGCCTACTGGGTACCTGTTATTTGGTACTCATGCTACGCTCTGCATCTATTTTCGTGATGCAGGTCCGAGCACCAGTAGTCAGCGTTGATTGAGTTTGGAGAATTTCTAGTCTGGAGACAGGGGTGAGCACACAGCGTTTTGTACTATTTCAGTCTCCATCTGTTTATATAAAGACTTGTCTTTTACTTTTCGAGACAGTCTAGTTTCGTGGTCCACTGTTGGGACTTGTACTCGTTTTGTTGGTAGCTCTGTATTAGTGACTTCCAGGTTCTGGGAGGGATCCTTTATTGTATTTATGTTTTGGTTTGCTTATGTTGTTATAGTAATTTTTCTTAGTCTTGTTTAGTTTCTACCCTCACACCCATTATGTGTGGTTCTGGTTGTGGTTTGGCTTACCTACTGATGGGTTATAGTAGGTGCCTTCATGGCTCGAGAAATTGGGTCGTGACAAGTTGGTATCAGAGCCAGGTTCAACGGTCTCACTTTTACAGAGCTAACGTCTAGTAGAGTCCTGCGGATCGGTGCGGAGACGTCTGTAACTTATCTTCAGGAGGCTACAGGATGTATTTAGGAAAATATCCATTTTGTTTCGAATTCGTGCCGCGTGTCTTGTTTGTTTCTTAAAATCTCAGTTGTTTCACTCTATTACGGGGGATGGCTCGCACGCGAGGCGGTGCATTCGAGGGAGATGCACCCGGAGCTCAGCTTGGGGTAGACGTCGACCACGAGGTCGAGGTAGGGCTGCAGCACGTGCCCAACATATGGAGGGGGAGCCTCATGCAGCGCATGTACCGCCACAGCCAGTGGGGCCGAGGCCAGCCCAGCCACCACCCGCACCAGTTGCGGCACCTGATCTTCATTCCCTCTTGACTCAGATATTAGCAGCTATTGGGGATATGCGACAGGCACCAGCACCAGCGCTGCAAGATCAGCCGCCACCAGTTCATGTGGCCGCCCCACCAGACTTAGAGGTTAGAGAGATGCCACTGCGGGATCAGAAGATGCTTGGGGTATTTCAGAGGTTGGCACCGCCTATATTCTCAGGGGCGATTGGAGAGGACGCTCACGAGTTCCAGCTCACTTGCCAGGAGCGGTTACAGTCATTAGGCCTTTTGGAGTCGAGAGGAGCTGACTTTACCACTCATCAGTTCAGTGGGCCAGCCAGGCAGGTGTGTGGCGCGCGTATCGAGAGTCTAGGCCAGTTGGATCTCCTCCTATATCTTGGAGTGAGTTCTCAGAGGCTTTCTTGGCCCGGTTCATGCCACGGAGCGTCAGAGACAGGCTTCGTGATCAGTTCTCTAGATTGGAGCAAGGGATCTATGACCGTTTCAGAGTATGAGGCGAGGTTCCATGAGTGTCTCGCCATGCTACTATGATCCTGCCCACAGAGGGAGAAAGAGTTCGTTGTTTGTACGTGGGTGGGTTGCGATACCGTTTGAGGGTTGACACAGAGCATATGGTTTCAGCTGGCCGTTCTTTTCTTGATGTGGTCGATCATGCCCGATCCATGGAGCATATTCATCGTGAGGCCCAAGGGGGCAGCGATAAGAGGGCACGCTACCAGGGCAGATATAGCGAGTCGCAGACTAGGGGGAGGTACTCATATGATAGGCCACGCCAGAGGTTCCAGCAGGGTCAGACCAGTCGGCCTGTTCAGGCGGCATTACCTGTTTCTGAGGGAGGCCAATATCAGTAGAGTGGTCTTAGTACAGGCCAGACTTCGAGGGGATCAGATTCTTTTCCTTCATGCCGCAGTCGGGTTACTTCAGGGCGTTCAACTTCGGGGTGTTATGATTGTGGTGCTCTTGACCATTGGTCTAGAGAATGCCCCCGGCGAGGTGGGGGGGCGATTGTACTAGCTCCACCTACTTCTAAACCAGTTTCAGCCGTGTCTTCTTCGGCTAGAGGAGGTGGTCAGATTGAGGACCGTCGAGAGAGTCGACAGGGTACCAGGGGTGGAGCTCGGGGAGGCAGGTCAGGTGATAGACCGGGTACACCACATAGAGGTGCTCAGGGCCATTTCTACGCTGCCCCGACAAGGGCGGCGGCTGAGGCATCTGACGATGTCATCTCAGGTACGCTCTTCTTGTGCCATCATCCTGCTACAGTATTATTTGATCCAGGGTCCACATTCTCGTATGTATCTATTTATTTTGCTCCCCGATTGGGTATGAGGTCCGAGTCTTTGGCAGAGCCGGTTCATGTTTCGACCCCGATAGGTGAGTTCTTAGTAGTGGATCAAGTATTGCGATCTTGCTTAGTGACTATCCAGGGTTATGATACTAGAGCTGATCTTATTATGCTAGATATGATTGATTTTGATGTGATTTTGGGCATGGACTGGTTATCCCCATATCATGTGGTCTTGGATTGCTATGCCAAGACTGTTACCTTATCCATGCCTGGTGTTTCCCCGGTATTGTGGCAGGCTGCTTATAGTCACACACCGACGGGGATAATCTCTTTTATTCGAGCTAGGCGGTTGGTTGCTTCTGGGTGTTTAGCGTATTTGGCCCACCTCAGAGATGTGAGTAGGGAGGGCCCTTCAGTTGACTCTGTTCCTGTGGTTAGAGAGTATGCAGATGGTTCCCTACAGATCTACCTGGCCTACCCCCAGAGCGTGACATTGATTTTGCTATAGATTTGGAGACTGACACTCGTCCTATTTCTATTCCGCCTTATCGGATGGCTCCTGCAGAGCTCAGAGAGCTCAGTGTTCAGTTAAAGGACCTCTTAGAAAAGGGGTTCATTCGTCCGAGTGTGTCGCCTTGGGGTGCTCCTGTTCTGTTTGTGAAAAAGAAGGATGGGACTTTGAGGATGTGCATTGACTACAGACAGCTGAACAAGGTGACGATGAAGAACCGTTACCCTATGCCTTGTATAGATGATTTGTTTGATAGTATTTGGGTCATCGTTGATCGATTGACCAAGTCAGCACATTTCCTTCCCGTTCAATCTTCATTTAGTGCCGAGAGGTTGGCTCGTATCTACATTCGGGAGGTGGTTCGACTTCATGGGGTGCCAGTTTCTATCATATCAGATCGGGGTTCTCAGTTCACGTCTAGCTTTTGGAGGACCTTTCAGGATGAGTTGGGCACCCGGGTTGACCTGAGCACAGCCTTCCACCCGCAGACTGATGGTTAGTAAGAGCGTACTATTCAGGTCCTTGAGGACATGCTACGGGCTTGTGCTTTGGAGTTTGGTGGTCAATGGGACCAGTTCTTGCCTTTGGCGGAATTTGCATATAACAACAGCTACCATTCTAGCATTCAGATGGCCCCTTTGAGGCCTTGTATGGTAGGCGTTGTCGCACTCCAGTGGGCTGGTTCGAGTCTACAGAGCCTAGGCCGCGAGGTACAGATTTGATTCAGGAGGCTTTGGAGCAGGTGAGAGTGATTCAGGATAGACTCAGGACAGCTCAGAGTAGGCACCAGAGTTATGCGAATCGGAGGCGTCGACCTTTGAGATTCTCTGTTGGTGATCGGGTATTTCTCCGTGTGTCGCCCATGAAGGGTGTGATGAGATTTGGGAGACGGGGTAAGCTTATCCCCAGGTATATTGGGCCTTTTGAGATACTTCGGACAGTTGGGGAGGTTGCTTATGAGTTGGCCCTACCTCCAGCATTTTCAGCCATCCATCCAGTTTTCCATGTCTCGATGCTACGCCGATATATTCCTGATGAGTCCCATGTGCTCCAGTATGATGCAATTGAGTGGGATGATCATTTGACATTTGTAGAAGAGCCAGTTGCCATCCTAGCTAGCGATGTGATGAATTTGCGCTCGAGAGCCATTCCTATTGTTAAGGTCCGTTGGAGGCATCGTTCAGTCGAGGAGGCTACCGGGAGACGAGCAGGAGATGCGAGAGCAGTTTCCCGGCTTGTTTGAGCCTTCAGGTACTTCTTGACCCTTACTTTCGCGGACGAAAGTTCTTTTAGTAGTGGATATTGTAATGACCCTTCTTGTCATTTTTAGTGTTTTATCTTCTGTGCATCGTTTAGAGCGTTCCTATAGAGATTCCAAGTCATTTATGACTTGCTGGGACTGACAGGTCGGTCACCTGGTCATTCGTTTTGTTATTTTGTGAGTTTTAGTATTTTTGAAGCTTATGAACCTTGAACGATCATTTTCGATCAAAAGTTCAAGAAGATGACATCAGAATCCAATTCTGACGATTCCATCAGTTCCGGAAGGGTCATTTTAGTCTAGTAGCATTGTCGACATTACTCCCAAAGTTTTCAGTGTGAGTTGGTGGGATTAGGCGTTTTAACTTTAAGTTTAAAGGCTAAGTTTGACTTTAGTCAACATTTTGAGTAAACGCGCTCGGATGAGAATTCTGTCAGCGCGGTTAGCTCCGGAATGTCGAGTTGGGTCTAGTTTGACCCTTCTTTCGGGTTTTGAGGTTTTTGATATTTTTCCGAGCCCTTTTGTGGTTTTTGACTTAAAATGGCCAATGGAAGTGGGACCCACATTTTATCGAGATGACCTCTGATGAAAATTTCGACTGCGCCTTTGAGTCCGGAATGTCGACTTTGGTATGGTAGCATATCTATTTTATTTTTATTAGGTTCCGAACGGATTCCGAGCACCCGTCGGAGACTTTAAAGAAAGTAGGCAAAGATGAATCTGGTGCAGCCCTTATAAAAACCCAACTTTCAGCATTGTGTCTTACTTGGAAATCTTGATATCTTGAGCTATACAACTCCAAATTGGGCGATTCAAAAGGCTAAGTTGTGAGATTTTTCGAGGGCAACGCATTGGTGAGCTTGGAATCTGATTTGGGGACACGATTTGAGGTAAATTTTGGGTTTTAAATGCTGTCATAGCTCATTTTCGAGCACAAGTTTTGGGAAATTTTAGAAGGTGATTTCTTGGCCATTTTAGGTCCGAATCAAGTGATTCAAGAGCCTAAATTGGGGTTTTTCGTGAGGATCATCGTGGTGGTGATTGGTTTTGGCTGTTGGAGCTTCATTTTTGGTAAAATCTTGTAAGTAGCTGCTGCCATTATTGCTGATTTTTAGCTTAGAATTTGGTTTTTTTTTGTTGCATGTTCATGTTGGGACTGTCTTGAGTCCTGAATTGTGTTCCATTCGGGTATACAAGTTCCGAGAGTTATTTAGGACTTTTATTTGGGGTTAATTCGGGATTTCTCAACGCGGATCCCACTTTTTCCATTTTGACCGTGAAATTGACCGTCTCCGTTTCTTGCGATTTTAGTGTTTAAATGATTGTAATAACGTTGTGACTCTATTTCTGATAGTGTATCAACGTTTCGAGGCCTTTTAGAATGTAAAAGATTCGGGGAGTGAATTTTGGAGCGCGCGTGATCTGCGTTCAGGTAGGCTATGGTTTCTCTTCTTAGATTGAACTCGAACATGTGAATGCATGTTGGTTAGTTGGAATTTGGGTTGGGTAGTTATTGGATCGTGCATAGGTGTTAAAAATCATATTTCGGCCTTTTTCTGATAGTTATCGGGTAACTGTGAGCATGTTTATTGTTATTAATTGACCTTCTTTGCTATATGAATTACTTATATGTTTGAATACTGGTTATCAGAGTATGTTGGGCCTTAGTTTAGGTTTGACTAGGTTTTCCTTAGAAATGCATGATTCAAAGTCGGTAGGACTTAGTTTAGCCCCGACGTCGCTCGGCCGGCTTAAATCCTTGTAGACTGATGTAGCAGACTTGAGTCTGATAGTTGGTATTTAGCTAGACGATGAGCTTGCTCTAGTGATAGTTACTCTTATTCTTCGATGTTACGGCTTCTTGAGTTACGTCAATGACAATGAATTCCGCTCCGTGATTCAAAGTTGAGTTTCTATTCGACTTTAAGGTCTTACATTGATTAGCTAAGTCTGGATGGTGTTCCATGGGTTTATATGATTATGGATAGATAAAGACTCTTTCAGCAGCTATATCGACATCTTTGTCGGGTATCCGGATTTAAGGTCCGGCCTCGACCATCCACATACTTATGTAGAGCATCCGGTTAGAGGTCCGGCCTCAAGTATGTAGAGCATCCGGTTAGAGGTCCGGCCTCAAGAAGCATGTAGAGCATCCGGTTAGAGGTCCGGCCTCAGTTACTTATGTTTTGCAATTGGCTACTTGCGTAATTCTGGTGAGCGTCCGGTTCAAGGCCCGACCTCCGTACCGTAGATTCTACTTTTGGTTTGGTGTTCTTTGGCCTCGAGTTTTATTCTCCTTAAGTTATAGTTATTTTGTGTACTCGTCGGGCTTATGGGGGTCCGTTCGGGTTTTTATTTAAACTTGTGCAGGTGTACCTTTTGGGCTTATGGTGGGTCCAGTTAGGTGTAGTAGCTTATTTATATTAATTAGTTAGATCTTTATACGCTCGTGTGCATTATTGTGTTACCTAGCCTCTGTTCTTGACCTCTAGTTTTGTGATTCCGTCTTTTCATAGTGCTTTACTTTTCTAGTTCAGTCGGCCTATGATGCCTACTGGGTACCTGTTATTTGGTACTCATGCTACGCTCTGCATCTATCTTTTCGTGATGCAGGTCCGAGCACCAGTAGTCAGCGTTGATTGAGTTTGGAGAATTTCTAGTCTGGAGACAGGGGTGAGCACACAGCGTTTTGTACTATTTCAGTCTCCATCTGTTTATATAAAGACTTGTCTTTTACTTTTCGAGACAGTCTAGTTTCGTGTGCCACTGTTGGGACTTGTACTCGTTTTGTTGGTAGCTCTGTATTAGTGACTTCCAGGTTCTGGGAGGGATCCTTTATTGTATTTATGTTTTGGTTTGCTTATGTTGTTATAGTAATTTTTCTTAGTCTTGTTTAGTTTCTACCCTCACACCCATTATGTGTGGTTCTGGGTTGTGGTTTGGCTTACCTACTGATGGGTTATAGTAGGTGCCTTCATGGCTCGAGAAATTGGGTCGTGACATCATCACTATCGTGGATCTTGTTGTTTCATTGCTAAATTGGTTTTCTCAATCAGAAACATCAAATTCCGCCATAAACTTGTCGTTGAAATCCAAGCCATCAAATCAAGAGTTGACAATATTGCAATGGGCCATCAGAGGTATCGTTACAAACTTTATGTCCCGGAGCAAGCTTCAAATTCTAACCATGCCTACGATGCTGTAAATGATGGCAGAGGTGATGCATTGTTGTTAGAAGAAGCTGAGCTTGTGGGCATTGAAAATCCCACACAGCAGCTAATCGGTTGGCTCGTGGAGGATGATCCTAGACTTAAGGTGGTTTCGGTGGTGGGAATGGGGGGTTCAGGAAAGACCACCCTGGTTAAGAAAGTTTATGAGGATGCAACAGTCAAGAAAAACTTCAATAGTCTTGCTTGGATAACAGTCTCCAAGTCCTTCAAGGTTGAGGAAGTTTTGAAAGATATGATTCAACAGCTCTACGATGAAGTGAAGCAGCCAGCACCTGAAGGTCTAAACACCATGAGTAGTAACAGGCTAAAAACAATTGCCAAAGTATTCCTGCAATCAAGAACATATGTGCTAGTTTTTGATGATGTTTGGAGCATTCAAGCTTGGGAAGCTATCAGATATGCATTGCCTGATGTAAATGACGGAAGTCGTGTTATCCTCACAACACGTCTTTTGGATGTGGCTTCCTTTTGTAGCATAGAGACCAATGGCTATGTTTATGAGGTGAAACCCTTGTCTGCTGAAGAGTCATGGATTCTTTTCTGCCAAAAGGCATTTCATGGCTTTTCATGTCCTTCACATTTGGAGAGCATTTCAAGGAACATCTTGAAAAAATGTGGTGAATTGCCGCTGGCTATTGTGGCCGTTGGTGGGGTTTTGGCTACAAAGAACAGGAACAACATTAGGGAATGGGGAATGCTGAATCACAGCCTTGGCCCTGAACTGGATAGCAATGACAAATTTGAGAGTATGAGAATAGTTTTGTTACTCAGTTTCAATGATCTCCCCTACTATCTTAAGCCATGTTTCCTGTATTTGAGCATTTATCCTGAGGATTATCTAATTGAGCGCAATACACTGATCTACCGGTGGATAACGGAAGGATTTGTAAAACAAAAAGATCGGAGGACAGTTGAAGACGTTGCAGACGGCTATCTCAATGAGCTCATCAACAGAAGCTTGATCCATCCTGTGCAGTACAATGATGACGGTAGCATGAAATTGGGTAGGATTCATGATCTGTACCGCGAGCTTATTCTATCAGAATCAAGAGATGATAATTTTACTGCAACAGTTGATGAGCATAATAAATTGTGGCCTGAAAAAACTCGACGGCTTTCAATGCATGGCATGTTGGGGAACCTACAAGTGAAAAGGTCAGTCACTAAACTTCGCTCTTTGCTTACATTTGGTGTAGCAGATCCACAGTCCTTGTCTTGCATAAGTCAAGTGCTTGCATAAAAATGATTCCAGAGACTGTCTTCCAATTGTTTCACTTAAGGTATTTAAGCTTGAGGAATACCAATGTGAAAGTACTTCCAAGATCCATTGGAAGACTCAAACAGCTAGAAATATTAGATCTCAAGCAGACACATGTCACTGAGTTGCCTGTGGAGATTTTAAAACTTGAAAATCTCCGTCACCTTTTAGTCTATAGCCATGTATCCTATTCGTATCTTCCTTACAACAGTTCATCAGGTTTTAAGGCTTTCCGAGGAATTGGAGCTTTGAGAGCCTTGCAGAAACTTGTGTATATTGAGGCAACCCCTGGCAGTGGCATACTTAGAGAAGTAGGAATGTTGGGTGAACTGAGACGACTTTGTATTCTGAAGTTGAGAAAAGAAGATGGGAGGACAGTGTGCTCATCAATTCAAAAGCTCCGCAAGCTTGAGTCTTTAAATCTTAAATCGGTGGAAGAGCATGAGATACTTGATCTTTCTTACATGTCATCTCCTCCGCCTCTTCTTCAGCGCCTGTATTTGACAGGACACATTGTTAAGTTGCCTGCGTGGATTCAAGATCTTAATTCCTTAGTCAAAATTTACTTCAGGTGGACTCATTTATCAGAAGATCCACTGAAATATCTCCAAGATTTGCCCAATCTTGTCCATCTTGAATTTCTTGTAGGATACACCGGAAGGGAACTGTACTTTGAGCAAGGCAAATTTCAAAGGCTTAAGCTTTTAAATTTGGACAAGTTGGAAGGACTAAGGCAGGTGACAATCGGGGAAGGTGCAGTACCTCATCTTGAGAAGCTGGTTATCCAGCGGTGTGCTTTGCTTGAGACCGTGCCAACTGGAATAGAGTGCCTCCTAAATCTGAAGGTTCTTGAATTCTTTGACATGCCTGATGAATTTATCATGACGTTGCGTCCAGACAAACTAGGTGCTGATGCTTGGAAAGTTTCACATATCCGTGAAGTATTCTATACATATTGGAGGGACGGTTGTTGGATGGTACATTCACTAAAGGAAAAGGAAAACAATCACATTTCTGATCCATCTGGAGCTGTGACTAGGACCTATGGAAGGCGAAATTCGCTCGTCGCTTGAAGGACGTAGAGCTCCAGTCTCCTTCCAATTTCTGTGTAGATTATCTTTCTCTGATCCTTCATAAGACTTGAAAGCACTCCACTTTTCCTGTTGTAATAAGCAGTGTATATAAATTTGTTATGTGTTCTTTACATTGCAAGAGTGAACTTACTGTATGTAATATAGTGCAACTTTCAGTAATTTGTTTAGAAGAGTTTTGTGGATTCACAGAGTTGCATTTTGCAACCTCTCTGTTTGTACGTTTGCATTTTTTCATCTATGCATAGTTAGATTATATGAGTTAAATGAAGTTCAATTACATTTGGGGCGATCTGTTATGTTGACAAGACGAGCTCAATCCATGTTCTTTAAGTCTAAAAAATCCGCTAGTTATACTTGAAGATCAAAGTACGCTCAAGCCCTAGCTCGTGCCAATAAAAAAGTCTTTATACGGCTAAAAGAAGGAAAAAAAAAAAGAAATACACACAGAAGCTCAATTATTTCCGTGGTGATATGCAAGTTATCCGCAAATCAATAAGTCTTCATCTCCAAGCGGTGAGTTGCAATAAGTATTCCGTCCATTCAAGATAAAAAAAAAATTAGAAAGAGAAATAGTTTTAATCATTCCTTAGGGGAAGAGGGTCTGACAAATACTCTAACTTTGGCCGTAATTGTTGTTACGATACCAAAATTTATGGAGAACCTTTTAGCCATGCACTATTCAATAATATATTTTAAAGGTATACATATGCTCAAGTGGACACATCGCATTTTATAATTATGCAATATTTTCTATGTCCATGTGGACACATATATACCTTTAAAATACACTATTAGACATTTTAGGATATAAACGGTCCTTTCCAAAGTTTGGTACCGTTACAACAATTTCAATCAAAATTTGAATATATTTCAGATCTTTTCCCCTTCTTTAGGGGGTTGAATTTTTCTCTCTATTATGTCAGTGAAATGCAGATTTATATTCATTTATTCATCTTTTGTTACTATTTATTAATGGGAAAAGGGTCTGATATACCCCTCAACTTTGTCATTTGGAGCTGATATACCTTCGTTATAAAAGTGGCTCATATATGCCCTTACCGGTATACAAACTGCTCATATATACCCCTGCCGTTATAAAATGGCTCACATATACCCTTCATTTAACGGAAGTTAAAAAGTTAATTTTAAATTTATATTTATTACTTCTAAATTTTTTTAAAAAATTATTTAGGGATATATATGATTCTTCTATCAAAGTTCAAGGTATATTTTAATGTTTTTCATACATAAATTATTTTTTGACTCTTTTATTATAATTATTTGAGTTTCTTATTCTTATTTTGTTTTTTTTTCATTCCTTAGTTTAAAGAAAAAAATTAAACTATTTTTTTTACTTGTTTGTAATTTAATTTAGTATTCGAAGAAAAAATTGGTCATCTACAATAAGTTACAAGAATATTAGAAACATAAATAAATTTGATTATCAAAATAATAATTATAAATTAGTCATTGAAACAAAAAAAAAGTCAAAAAAATATGTTTGACGATGATTAATTTACTCATATAGGATTATATATTTT